>ML104207.1:0-15665 GCA_003697995.1 Taxidea taxus jeffersonii
AAATCTTCCCATTTGCGACGACATGGATGGAACTAGAGCGTATTATGCTTAGCGAAATAAGTCAACTGGAGAAAGACAACTACCACATGATCTCCCTGATATGAGGAAGTGGAGATGCAACGGGGGTGGGAGTTAAGGTGGTAGGAAAAGTAAAAATGAAAGAAGATGGGATCGGGAGGGAGAAAAACCAAAAGAGACTCTTAATGTCATAAAACAAACTGAGGGGGGTGGGGGGAAGAGGGGTTGGGTGAGGGTGGTGGGGTTACATCATATGTTTAAATAAAGCTTAAATAAAGTAAAAAAAAAAAAAGTGCAAGTCAGCAACTGCAGCCGTTGAGTAAACAGCTGGCAAAAATCCCCTAGACAAAGTAGCCGATCCCCGATAGACAGCACAGCTTAAGCAACACCAACACCAATCCTATAAAAGGTCACCTATACATGTGACTTTTGTGGTTTTTGTCTTTATAAGCAATGCTCAAAGAGGACTGGGCACCCTACTTCCTCCACCTGCTGCGTTGGTGTGCTGGATGGGGGTCCACGCCCGGGCACGCTCTCAATAAAGAAACCTTGTGCTTGCAAAAAAAAAAAAAAAAAAAAATTAAACGTGGCAAAATATTAACATTTTTATGTTGGCCATGCAGATATTACTCTATTATTTTATGTAATTCTATGCTTGTATGAACTATATTACATTGGAAATGTTTTAAACATTTTTAACCAGAACTGTTAGCCACAAAAAAAAAAAAAGTTAGCTCTCTCAATGTGGTCCCAAATCCAGAAATTTTTTATTGTTTAAAAAAATTGTTTACCAACTGATAGTTTTTCCCAATTATTATATAGCAAACCATTGCTAGATGGAATTCAGTAACCAGTTTTCTAGGTCCAAAAGAATTCTGTGTCCAGCAAAAGGCTCAATTTCTATTTCAGAATTTAATTGTATTTAGAGGCACTCAAAGAATTTAAAGATTTTAAAAATAATCTAGATGACTCTTTTTACACCATTTTCATAACAAAGTTTGCTTTTATTTTCAAATGAATTCCTACCCAAACTTCTATATGTAAAGCATACATAAATGGATCTACTTTGTTCCACTAAATTCCTTCTTGGATAAATGAAACCAGGGCTACTTGGAAAATAGCTGGTTTCAGTCTGAGGCAGGGAACATTCTAGATGAGCCTGGAACACCTTGGCCAGAGTAAGACAGCACTCAAAGACTAATGGTGTCTCATCAAAAGGACACAGGAGGCCATTTGTAGGAGCTCTCACTGTCCTTCAGTGGGATATTTGGGGATCAAGAAGAATAATCATTGCAATGCATTAAAACACATCCAATTCATTACAATTTCCAAGTTTTTTTTTTTTTTAAAGATTTTATTTATTTATTTGTCAGAGAGAGAGGGAGAGAGTGCGAACAAGCACAGGCAGACAGAGTGGCAGGCAGAGGCAGAGGGAGAAGCAGGCTCCCTGCCGAGCAAGGAGCCCGATGCGGGACTCGATCCCAGGACGCTGGGATCATGACCTGAGCCGAAGGCAGCCGCTTAACCAACTGAGCCACCCAGGCGTCCCTCCAAGTTTTTTTAAAAAAAGATTTTATTTATTTATTTGACAGACAGAGAACACAAGTAGGCAGAGAGGCAGGCAGAGAGAGAGAGAGAGGGAAGCAGGCTCCCTGCTGAGCAGAAAGCCTGATGCGGAACTCGATCCCAGGACCCTGAGATCATGACCTGAGCTGAAGGCAGTGGTTTAACCCACTGAGCCACCCAGGTGCCCCCACAATTTCCAAGTTTTGAATGATACTACAAATCAAAGCAAATACAAGGCAAATTCAACAATCCTCAGTAGTGACCACAAAACGTTGCTCAAACACAAAAACTACTCTGAAAATTCTTAAGTAATGGGAGAGATTCAAGCAAACAAAAATAGGAGACCCAGATGATGGCCTTCTTACATGTTTTTCTTGTCCTGACAGATTATAGTTCGAAAGTCACTGATAGAGGTCATTCTTCCATAGGACACCTAGAAACCTTCTAAGAAAGTTCCAGCAAAGGGCTGCTCACACTATCAGTCTTCCAGTGCTGGGGGCAGTGTTCCTAACCGCCACCCTCTAGAGCTGCCAACTTAATCTTTAATAACATTGCCTTTGAGAATACTTTGCTTTGAAGAAAACCAAAGTTTGTGTTTCTACAGCTTTTATCTGTTGAGTCCTTTTCTCCAATCAGGCATCAAAAATAAAAAGCCTAACCTTCTTCAACATGACCATCTTTCAGATATGTGCAAGCAGCTTCCAGGTATCCACCTGTCAGATCTAGATGATGAATCTTTAGTTCCTTTCTTTAACTCTTGACCACATGACATAGAATTTGGTTCCTTCTTCATCTGGGTTCCCTGGTTAGACCATATTCCATTTTCTCTTTCCCTCTTTCATACTGTGCACTTAGAAAGGGGGGAAAGTCCTTCCATTTGGAACATGACTAATACAGCATAATGAGGAATTATTAATACTTGTTAACATAACCCACATGATCACTTGGCTATGTAATAAATTCACTAAGAAGGAGCATTGAGCATAACGTTTTAGGTTTGGAAATCTGGTGCTACTCAGTAATCACTGTACAAAGTTAAACAAGAAGAAGGGAGAATAATTTCACCCTCAGGAACTCATCTTGGATACATTTTACACACGTGGCAAAAGGATAAAACCCTGATGTTTGGAATGGGATTTTGTTTTCCTTCATGCCATGCAATTTGTGCCTGAGACCTAATGCTATGTGAGATACAGAGAACATATCCATCTCCTATGCTTCTTGAAAATAATTTGGCAGACTCTTGGTGAAAAAATTACTGTACACTATTGTCTTCATGAAAATTTGATTTGTTGTATTTTATTAGTGGTTTTTATGTGCACAGATAGGAAACAAGAAAAACTATGAAATTGAGATAATTGTTGGGGGTCTGAATATTCTCATATTGGGAAGCTTTAAGCTTTAGGTCAGTCTTTGACCATGGATCCTGCCCCGTAGAACTTTTAAAAAAATATGGAAGGAATTATGCTCATTCCTCAACTTATGGTCTATTTAAGGAAGACAAGATCCTTTAGGTCTGGGAAGAAAGTGAGATCTCATACATGCTAGCTACTTGTTCTTAAGCTTATTGTTCTTATTATAGCACAAGTAAAGGTCATCAGAAAAGGACCACTTACAATACATTCTGAATCTAGTTGACTGCACCCACACTATCTTTTCCACAATCTTTCTGAAGCTTTTAAGTGTTTAAAACTATTATTTGATACTGTTTAAGCACTGTGTTTTCCTAAGATTACTCTGCCTTAAGTGGTTTGAAACGAGGAAGAATAGGTTTAGGAAGTACACAGAAATAACAAAAAAAAGGGAACAAGTGGAGTATCCCAAAGGACTGTGGTATCATAGAGCCAGCATTAATATGAATGTTCTATTCATTCAAGAGTTGCTACAGTGAAATGAATACTCTGAGCCAGGTGCTCTGCAAGGTGTAAGATTTAACAATGAGTAGCCAATAAGATTTGGTTTTGGCTTTCATGCAGTTTATAGTCTAGTGGGGAAGACAGATATGAAGCAAATAAATTGCATAAAACATTAATTGATTGCTGTTTCTATACATGATATGAAGAACTTCAGACTTCTGATGAGAATTAAAAGCATGGGCTTTTGTCTAATCTGCACTGCAAGGTGATGCCAACCTTCTCTTGGGAAATGGGAGTTCACAGAGAGCAGGACTAGCCAGGGGAAAGGACAGGTGTGTGGACAGGGAACTTTCTTCAGGCCAGAAAGAAGAAGATCTGGAAAGCCCTGAGACCAGCTGGGCAGATTCAGGGACGTGTACAGAACAGAGTAAGATCCTCTGAAAGAGATAGAAGAAGCTGCAGGGACAGGCAGGAGCCAGATGTTGCCTTAAAAACATGGCTGTTAATGCAGATTTTTAAGTGAGTGTCATGGTTACATCTTCAAGTTTAAAATAACATTTTGGAGGCACATGGCCAGTTCAGTAGGTAGAGTGTGAGACTCTTGGTCTTGGGGTTCTGGGTTCAAGTCCCACATGGGGTAAAGATTTATTTTTGTACTGTGAATTCTTTCTCAGTTGAGTGACCTTGGGCAAGTATCTTCAGGTATCTGAGCCTTGGTATATGCATTGGCAGAATCAAAGGAAGAAATTAAGTAACGTTGAAGACCTCACAGCTCTTTAAGTCTGTGACCTGAATTACCCTGACATTCTCACTTTATTCCTGTGCCTTGGCAAATTTGATTTCCTCTGTTAGCAGTAACTCCTACACCAGCTTTTAAGATAATTTGCTTTTGAGAACCATGTCTCAAAAGCATGAATGTCAAATGCAGTTGTGAATTGGAAAGGAGGGAGCACAATTATCATTTATGCAGATGATGGGATTGTCTTTCTAGATTTTCTAAGCATCACTTAAAAAGCAGAACTAAAATGAGAGCTTGGAAATGAGGCTAGGTATAATGAAAATCTTTATATGATCAAGAAATTGTCTGTATGCCAGCAATAACCAGGCAGAAAACAGAAAAAGTGATTTATTTTTATTCATTTTTTTTTTAAGTAGACTCCACATCCAGCATGGAGCCCAATGAAGGACTCGAACATTCATGACCCTGAGATCAAGACCTGAGCTGAGATCAGGAGTTGGATGCTTAACTGACTGAGCCACCCAGATGCCCCAGAAAAAGTGATTAAGAAAGAAGAAGACCATGTGAAGACAGAGACAGCGACTGAGGTGATGTAGCCATATGCCAAGGCCTGCCTGGAGTTGCCAAAAGCTGGAAGAGGCAAGAAAGGCACCTTTCCTGAGACTCTGGAGGGAGCACATTTCCACTGACATCTTGGTTTTGGTCTTTCTGGCTTCCAGGATGAATTTCTGTTGTTTTAGGTGAGAAAGGTTGTGGCTGATCTTTTGCATTATCCCCACAAAAATAATACAGCATCAAAAGCACCTACCTGCTCTCCTCCTATGTTCCTTATCCTGGTGGAGAGGAAAATGATCCCTCTGAGCACACATCATCTGGTTGCCATCTCTTTGCTGCAGAGACTGGAACAAACCGGTGTATGGCCAACATTATTTTTCCCCCAAAACCTGACACAAAGGGCTCTGGGTTCCAGGATGCTGAAAAGTACACTCAAATAAAGAAAATCACTTTTCAAATATGAGGCCATTCTGAAGTAGCCAGTACACAGCTGTTAAATTTGGAACCTTTGGCCTCCCTTTGCCGCCATTCACACTCTTCCATTTCTCATGAGGACTTTTGAGAGGGGAGGGATTACATTGTATCAAACTCAACAGCCCTTGTGTGTGTATAAAAAACAAAACAAGGGCTGCTTGGCTGGCTCAGTCAGTAGAGCGGCTCTTGATTATGGGGGTTCTGAGTTCGACCCCCATGTTGGGGGGTAGATTATACTTTTAAAAAATCTTTAAAAATTTTTCCAAAAAAAAAAAAAAAAGAAAAGAAATGAAGAGAGTGGCATTTGAAGACTTGCCTTGGAGTCCAAGCGTTTCTTGAATGAAACTGCTCTTTCATTTCATTTCTTGCAACATACGCTTTGCCTCCTTGAGTCTCAGGCTGCTCATTTGTGAGGTGGAGTTGATATTCCCTCCAAATTATTTTACAAAGTCGGTTTTGAAAATCGAGGGGATTAATGAAATTGAACATGCCTTAGTGAACCACAAAGTATTAAAAAAAACTAGTTCATATTATTCAGCATTTAGTTTCTCCCTGTTTTCCCTCATCACCTCCTTCCTCTTCCTGACCTGCTTCCCTCACTGTCACAAAGTTAGAATGAAAGTGTCCTTCATGCTTGTGACCCTGGGGTGATGGGAAACAAAACAAAACAAAACAAAACAAATACAGTCCTGCCCTCAGATTTTTAATTCTTACTGAATTATGGACACAAAGACAGATAATTGCAATTATTGAGTTATGGACACAAAAACAGATAATTACAATGTCGCTTTGTACCTTGTAGAATGACTTCATGATGTCATGAAGAGACAGCAAGGGGATGAAGAGTTTAATTCTCCCTGGGCGAGTCAGCAAGGATTCACCAGAACGATGGGGTGGGGCAGTGCAGCCTTCCAGAAAGGGCTTTTCCAGCCAAAGGTAAGAATATTGACAAAAATCATGAGGGCATTAGAGAGGAAGACCAATTCAGGGAACTGCTAGTGATTCCAGTTTTGCCAAAGCATGAGTTCTTGAGAACAGAGTAATTAAATTATTATTTACTTTGGGACTAAGTTGTAAGGGTGGTAATACCATGAAGAGGAGTTTAGCCTTAAACTACTCATATCAAGTTCACTAACCTTGGTTTCTTCATCCATCAAGCAGGAGCCCAGTACCCACTTCACAGAGTTGTGCGATGATTTAAGAAAACACATTGTAGGCTATCTGACAGGCAGGGGAGGTGCTCAGAGTAGGGAACACATGTTTCCCCTCCTCCATAAGCTTTTAAAATGTTTAGATCTCAAACTCTTAAAACTTTCACACCTCAGACGGCACACCGTGCTCTAACTTCTGCCCTCAGTTACGGTGTGTTGGAGAAAAACACTCTGTTAAGAGGTGGGAGGCTCAAGCATCAAGACTCATTTCTCCCACAATATATACCCAAGTGAATATTCTCCCCTTTTAGTTCACCATTTGTGGAATTAGGCAGAGGAGCTCTTTGTGGGCAAAGGGCTCAAGGAGAGGAGGGAAAGAAACCACCTCTCTGAGAAGTCTTTGCTCTAAGGGATTCCCTTCCCGAGCACAGTGACCCTGGATCTTAACTACACTTTGGTGCAGCAGAATGTTCTTGCTGAAAACATTTCCTCTGGACAGTAATGCCCCTGAGAGGAGTGAATTCCAGGTCAGTACACACCTTCTTTATTAGAATTCACCGAAGAGGCATTTGAAGTCCAGTGTGACTGGCCTTTTGAACTTTTCAGGAGAGGAGGTGTTGTGTGAACACCAGCCACCCTGAGGCTTTCTACATGACATACCTGTCTGTGCAAAGGAGTTTCAGTGTGTGTCTCGTCTATCTTCAGGTCTGTTCCCAGTGCTTATCTTCAAATAGCTTTGCTCCAGCCCTTTCCTGGTCTTCTCCAGCTTCTGTCAGCTTAAGAGTTGAGTTTGCTGGCTGTCAGCCACCCAGTCTCATTAGAAAGGAATCTAAAAACCTTACATTTCCCAATCACGTGTGGAGTTAATGTGCTGGAGTTTTCCTTAGGTTGTGTTTGTTTTTCTTGTATCCCCTGTGGGTGAGGAGGACATATGGAAGATCTTAGCTGAGGTTCAAATACTGGCTTTCAGGAAAAGCTGGCCATGACATCTGTCCCCTCGCCGGCTGCCGGGCTTGATGCAGTTGGTCGGCTGGCTGGGGGAGAGGTGTGAGGAGCAGAGTTGCCTGGCTTCGGCACTGCTGTGCATGATTTGAACCACTGGGCTTATAGATTGGTGGAGAGAAGAGCCATGTTAAAGATAATTATGTCCAATCCCCTTGTTGTAGACATAGGAAAAACTGAGACCAAAGACATTGGACAGCCTTATCCAAAATCTTATCTAAAAAGAAATTCCCATTTTGGACATGTTCTTTCTAAGTTCTTTCTACCAAACAGCATGATTTGGTAGAAAGAAAACAGATTTTGCGGTTGGGCACGCATGTCTTTGAATCCCTGCTCTGCTCCCTTCTGGGGACGTGCCCTTGTTGACAGTGTTGTTGCATGGATTGTAGATAATTTACGTACAACACTTCACATTGAGGGTCAGAGACCCTCAATAAAAACCGGTTTGACCATTGATCAGGGAATAGTGTCTGGAGAGGAACTCAATGAATTACACATTGCCAACCAATACGAGGCATGATAATCCATTTTGTTAATTGATTTACGGAGTTATGTCTGGAAGCCTTATAAATTCTTATTAGAAACCCTTTCTGTGAGTGCCAAATTTACTCTCCATGTTAAAAGGGATTTGTTGCTCTTCTACCCTGCATTTCCATTTAAAAAGGAAAAGTTAATGTGAAGTATAGAACTTTCTTCCATTATCTTGGGAGAGAAAGATCCTGAAATGTGAATGGGGCCAACACTTTCATTTCCCTGCAAAGAGGGAATCGCGCTGTAGCCATATTTTCTGGGATAAGAACAACTTCTCAGGCATCTGGACAGCATGTAGTTCTCCCTTGTTGTTGTATGCCCTGGAAAGTGAATTTTTCTTGCCCTTTATCCTCCTCTATAAATGATAAGAATCCACTTTTGATGGGACCTGGAAATTCATGAAGTGCTTTATTGTTTAGAGGCTCCTTTTTGATTGTCAGAATAATCTTAAGTAGACAAGGGGAGGATGATTCTCTTTCCCATTTCCCAAATAAGAAAATGTATCAGTCAGCACCTGCATTCCTAAGTTCTTCATTGACCTTCGATGCATGTTCCTTAGTACTATTTGTTATACTGCCCTGTGTGGGAGTCCCAACATTTGGAGACTTCCAAATCTGACTTCCATGACCTGAATCCTGCCCACCCCTACGCCCCCTCTCCTGAGTTCCTCGCTCCCCCTCACATTTCCCGCAGCAAGCCCCGCAGACCCCTTGTAGTGGATTTCGTCGCTCTGCAGCTGGGTTGTTGGGGGTTCTATGAATTAATATATGTTAAAACACTTAGGACTGTCGCCCACATGCAGTTAGATCCGAGGGAGTGCTACCCTTTAGTACTTTATTCCTGCTTCCCCAGCTAGATCTTTTTGACTTTTCTTCTGTCAAACCACTACATGCCGTTTAAGGCATCCCATGTGCCGTCTCTTTCTGTGAAACATTTAACTACTCCATTCAAAGCGAGTGACCTGGCTTGTGTGTTTTCACACTGTGCTTTCATTACTGCAACACTAGAGCTCCTTATGGGTTTGTAATTGTCCCTTATCACTTCTGTCCCCCTTTCTGGATTTGAATACAGATCTGCCTTGTTCCATGTCTTGCTCATTCACCTGCTTCTGTCTTATTCCCATCTCTACGCTTGTGACTAGTGCAGAGTCTCTTAGGGAATACTGAACAGTGACTCTCTGGTGTGACTCAGTTTATCTTTTTTTGCACCATCTGAACTGGAGAGTCAACAGGACAAGTAACTGTGTGGATTGCTTTCAAGTCCGCATGGCTCATCTTTCCTGGTTTTCAGGCCCTAGATTAACTTTCTATCATAGGAACCTTGAGATGCAGATGGTCCCATGTTCCAGATGGGCCTTTTTGTTGCTCTTCTCAAGTGAGTAGAGGTCGTGGGCCAGTGATCTTGGTATCTTCCAGTGAGAGGAACCAAATGCCTCCAGCTTCCTTCCCACCAAGGGCAGAAAGTTCAAAGGGACTCTGTTCTCTCTTTTCTTTGCTGCTTTTACAAGAAGAGAGCATGTGCCCTGGGCTCCTGTTGCTGGGAGGACCACCTCTCCATCTTGTCACTGTGTAAGTGACTTGACTTCCTCTGAAGGAGATTAATTAGCCGTGAAGCCAGCCTCTACCTAGGCTCCCTGATTTGGGTTCAGTCATGGTATTTTGGGACTCACTGGAGACAATGCAATTGATTCAGAACATATGTAGGCTTCTCAGGATATCCTCTGTAGAAGTCATCAATAATAATAATTAAGAAACTCTCTGCTTGGAGGCTGACACAAATATAATTATGTGGGTGATTTCTGCTTTAAACACAAATGTGCTTCCTGCTTGGGATCCCAACACAATCTGGGAGCTATCCATCTAATTATTTCTTGTAAAAGATGTCAGGAATAATAAAATGCTTCAAATAGGTTTACAAAGGGATTTGGACTTCAGGAAATGTTAAGGGTAAATGCATGTTTACATATTTTCTCTCCCCAAAATCTACCAAAAGGAACCAAAAGTGACAAGAGGATATAAAGGAAGTAAAAAACAAAACAAAACAAAACACATTGGATTTAGAGGTACGACCCTCTAGTTATAAAATGAGTCATAGGGATGAAGAGCACAGCATGAGGAATCTAGTCAATAATACTGTAATGGGGTATGGTGACAGATGGTGATGACACTTATCATGGTAAACGTTGCATAATGCATAGAATTGTCAAATAAATAATATGTTGTACACCTGAAACTAATAATAACATTGTATGCCAACTAAAAAAAATAAAAAAAAATCATTAAGTGTGAGCCCAAGGAATGGGTTCCTCCAAATCACCAGCTCTGAAGAATATTTTCTAGAGACAGTACCATTTGAATTAAGTAGGAAAAGAATATTATCTTCTAAAATAAGGCAAAAATAAAATTTGCCTTTGCTAAAAGGTGAAGGTGTCTTCCAGCCCACCATTATTTAATTTTGTTTTAGAAAGTAGTAGTCAATGACACTTGTCAAGAAGAAATAATTTCAAAGTTGGAAAGAAAATATAATCGTCATTATTTGAATGTAAAATTATTGTACACTTAGAAAAGAAATAGGGAGAGCTACTTTATGTGAGGCAGGAATCCATCAGAATCCTAGAGGAGAACATAGGCAGTAACCTCTTCGACATCGGCCACAGCAAATTCTTTCAAGATATGTCTCCAAAGGCAAAGGAAGATCTACTTTAAAAAATAGAAATAATTTGGAGCACTAGGTGGCTGAGTCAGTTGAGGATCCAACCCTTGATTTCAACTCAGGTCAGGATCTCAGGATCATGGGATTGAGCTCTGGATAGGCCTCTGTACTTTGAGGGCATCTGCTTGAGGGTCTCTCTCTCTCTCTCTCTCTCTTTCTCTCTACCCATTCCCCCACTCATGCTTGCATGCTCTCTCTCAAAATAAATAAATAGATCTTTAAAAATAGACAACTATCACATGATCTCCCTGATATGAGGAAGTGGAGATGCAACGGGGGTGGGAGTTAAGGTGGTAGGAAAAGTAAAAATGAAAGAAGATGGGATCAGGAAGGAGACAAACCAAAAGAGACTCTTAATGTCATAAAACAAACTGAGGGGGTGAGGGGAAGAGGGGTTGGGAGAGGGTGGTGGGGTTACATTATATGTTTAAATAAAGCTTAAATAAAGTTAAAAAAATAAAAATAGAAATAATTTTAAGAGAATTGATATAAGTAGTTTACACTGACATTATTCTTAGAAAAGGATTCAGTGAGACAAGGCAAATAAAAGCACATATAAACTATTGGGACTATATCTGCACTGTTGGTGGGAATGCAAGCTGGTGCAGCCACTCTGGAAAATAGCATGGAGGCTCCTCAAAGAGTTGAAAATAGAGCTAACCTATGCTCCAGGAATTTCACTGCTGCACATTTACCCCCCAAATACAGAAACACTAATTTGAAAAGATATATGTGCCCCTATATTTATAGCAGCATTTCTACAATAGGCAAACTTTGGAAACATCCCAAGTATCCACATATATATGCATTATATATATGTATATAATGGAAAGTTACTCAACTCAACGAAATCTTTCCATTTGTAACAACATGGAGGGAACTAGAGTGTATAATGCTAAGCGAAGTAAGTTGGTCAAAGAAAGATAAATACCATCTGATTTCACTTATATGTGGAATTTAAGAAACAAAACAAAGGTGGAAAACAAGACAAACCTAGAAACAGACTCTTAAATGTAGAGAACAAACTGGTGGTTACAAGAGGGGAGGGGGTATGGGAGAAATAGATGACAGAGAGGAAGAGTCTACTTACAGCCATGAGCACTGAGTAATGCCTAGAACTATGGAATCACTATATTGTACACCTGAAACTAAAAACACACTGTGTATTACCTATACTGGAATTAAAATTAAAAAAAGTAAAAGAAAGACTCCATGAGATAAAGCTGTCAGTTCTCTATAAATATATAAATTGAATAATCTTTAAGTTTGATATGAGCACAATAGAAACATTAATTGATGTTTTCCTTAAAAGTAGGTGGAAAAATGAGAATGGGTAACAAAAGGCAGCACAATGGAAATGGCAAGAATAGAAGCCTGACAAATATTTGGGTGCATACAATGCTATAACAAATTTAAATGATTTGTTCTGGTCCCTGAATAGAGAGAGAGTTGTTCAAGCACATGAAATAAGGAATCTATCAATAGACTATGTATGTGTAGAAATGTAACAGATGATAAAGAAAGCATTTCAAATCAGCAGAGAAAAGAATAATTAATAGGGGTTGGTTGAACAACTAATTACCTATTTCATTTAAAAAAAGATAAAAAGATTAATCTATACCTCCTAGTTCACATTTATCTAAAAATGAATTTTGATGCACAAAGATTTCAAATTTAAATATAACCATCATAAGGGCATCATTAGAAAATAGTGTAAGGCTTTTACAAGAAAATGTAACTCAAAGTCCTTGAAAGAAAAAAAAATATGAATTTGACTAGATTGTAATCTGAAAAGATTTCTTTGTGTTAGTGCTATAATCCAAGTTGAATGGTGAACAAAATATTGGAGACAGCTATATGCAGCACATGAAGAAAAAGGGGGTGAATTTCATGATATATAAACATTAAGATGTTTTAAAATCTTGATGTATAAAATCTCTTACAAATCACTGAGAAAATGACCAAAAACTCAAGGGCAAACTGAAAAGTGGCATAAATGGGCAGATCACATACCAGAAGAAGGATAAATGACTTCTGAAAGTCATGAGCATGGGGATGCTTAGCCTCAATTCACAACTGTTAGGTTTTCAACATCAGATTGACAGATCACATACTTTGACAGTGCACAATAATGCTTAGAATTGTTGGATATTCTGTTTACAAAAGCATGAATTGATTCAGGCTCTTAGGAAGGCAATTTAAAATGTTTGAAGTGGGATACATTTTGATCAAGCAAATTGAATGTACACGTTAAGTTTATATATGAGGTCAAATTACATGTAAAGGAATATATAGTGTCATTTTTGTTTGCAAATGAGTTGTAGGGATGCTGCCTTAATCAGAGAAACTAAATCAACCTATAGATCACAGTAATTTATTGTAGTGGAAATTCATTTCTCACTCATAGAAAGTCAAAGTAGGTGCTCTCAATTCTCAGGGGGTACTCTTCCAAAGAGTAATTCAGGCATGTGGACTTATTCCGTGGCTCCAATCATCTTTCATACTCCCAAGGTCTCCAAAAGAGGGGAAAATGTGGTTCCATATGTTATTCACCAGGTGAGGAGGAGGCTCCTGTCAATTCTGCCTACATTCCAGCAGCTGAAGGTCAGTCACATGGGAATCTAGAAAATGTAGCTTTATCATCTGCTCAGAGGGAAAATAAACACATTTGGTAAACAACTCTCCCTCTGCTTGTTCTATAGTTACTAATAAAGACAAGTTGAAAAGATTATACCACAACTCTGAAATGAACGGACATTTATCTATTAAAAAGAATGAGCTAAATTTGCATATATCAATACAGAGTGATCTCCAAGATGGGTTTTAACAAAAAGAAGGTAAAAAAAAGAGTACGAATAGAATAAAAAAACGGTTCTTTAAAGATAATTACAAAAATAGACAAACTGTTCTGTTTAACTTGCTAACTTGATAAATGACAAAGAGATTAAAGTTGTGCAATGTTATGGATGAAGAGATTAAAGTAATTCAAGCATATGCTTCATTGGACTCCATAGCACATTTATAAATCTAGGGGAAGTTACCCCAACTGTATTGAACAGGAAGTAGAAAATTTGAACAGACAATGATTGAGAAATAGAAAGATGTTTAAAGAAGATCAAAGGGAAGGAGAGGTACAAGAGCAAGGGAGCTCCACAGCTGAGTTCTAACTAACCCTTAAAGAACACATCTTATTCAAGTTATTTAAACAAAAACACAAAGGTCAGAAAGGGTGTGGAGTACACTTCTCTGAGATAAAAAAATTCTAGATGAATATACAAAATATTTAAAAAGGAGATGCTCTGGAATTAGGGTCTGGGGATCTGAGCAGGAAAGAGAACAATTTGCTTTTGCTTTGTGTGCCATTTTCACATTCCAGAACTATTGTTTGTCCCTATTTTGGAAATAATTTGCATGTAGTATTTTTTAATAAAGAAAAAAGAAGGAAATGGGAACAGATAATATCCACTCTTCCTAATGTTGAGCCTGGGGCCATGCAGTGGAGTAAGGGGCAAGTCTGGAAGAACTGGGTGTTAATAAGTATAGAGGTCCTGCTCTTAGGGACCTTCATAACCTTCACTGATAGCTGGTCATAGAGCCACCTTGCTGAAGGATTACATTTTCCTGCCTTTCTTTGACTCAATGATGATATAATTCAGGTCTCACCATTGAAATGCAAGTGAATGTATTTGTCACTTTGGGGGATTCTTCTTAAAAGGAGGGGTGAACTCTTCTTTCCCATTTTCCATTTGGTTGCTTGCAAGGTGGTCATGGATAACAAGCTCAGGCAGTCACCTTGAATCATAAGATTGAACCACATGCTAAGAATGGAAGATAGAAGAAGCCGAGATATCACGGAATTGATATATCAGATATGTAAGACTTGGACCCCCTGAGAGGAGGGGTTCAGGAAACCTGAAAGAAACCACTCCTTCCCCCAAAGATAGAAGGCTCCACCAAAAAAAAGGGTTTTGACAAGTTTTTTTTTTTTTTTACTTTATTTAAGCTTTATTTAAACATATGATGTAAACCCACCCCCCTCACCCAACCCCTCTTCCCCCCACCCCCCTCAGTTTGTTTTATGACATTAAGAGTCTCTTGGTTTTTCTCCCTCCCGATCCCATCTTCTTTCATTTTTACTTTTCCTACCACCTTAACTCCCACCCCCGTTGCATCTCCACTTCCTCATATCAGGGAGATCATGTGGTAGTTGTCTTTCTCCAGTTGACTTATTTCGCTAAGCATAATACGCTCTAGTTCCATCCATGTCGTCGCAAATGGTAAGATTTCATTTCTTTTGATGGCTGCATAAGTCAACTGGAGAAAGACAACTACCACCTTAACTCCCACCCCCGTTGCATCTCCACTTCCTCATATCAGGGAGATCATGTGGTAGTTGTCTTTCTCCAGTTGACTTATTTCGCTAAGCATAATACGCTCTAGTTCCATCCATGTCGTCGCAAATGGTAAGATTTCATTTCTTTTGATGGCTGCATAGTATTCCATCGTATATATATACCACTTCTTCTTTATCCATTCATCTGTTGATGGACATCTAGGTTCTTTCCATAACTTGGCTATTGTGGACATTGCTGCTATCAACATTCGGGTACACGTGCCCCTTTGGATCACTACGTTTGTATCTTTAGGATAGATACCCAGTAGTGCAATTGCTGGGTCATAAGGTAGCTCTATTTTCAATTTTTTGAGGAACCTCCATGCTGTTTTCCAGAGTGGTTGCGCCAGCTTGCATTCCCACCAACAGTGTAGGAGGGTTCCCCTTTCTCCACATCCTCGCCAGCATCTGTCATTTCCTGACTTGTTCATTTTAGCCATTCTGACTGGTGTGAGGTGGTATCTCATTGTGGTTTTGATTTGTATTTCCCTGATGCCCAGTGATGTGGAGCACTTTTTCATGTGTCTGTTGGCCATCTGGATGTCTTCTTTGCAGAAATGTCTGTTCATGTCCTCTGCCCATTTCTTGATTGGATTATTTGTTCTTTGGGTGTTGAGTTTGCTAAGCTCTTTGTAGATTTTGGATACTAGCCCTTTATCTGATATGTC
>ML104207.1:20665-98310 GCA_003697995.1 Taxidea taxus jeffersonii
TCATTGGTTTATATAGTTGGCTGCTCCCATGTTAGGGGCATAGATATTTAAAATTGTTAGATCTTCTTGTTGGACAGACCCTTTGAGTATGATGAAGTGTCCTTCCTCATCTCTTATTATAGTCTTTGGCTTAAAATCTAATTGATCTGATATAAGGATTGCCACCCCAGCTTTCTTCTGATGTCCATTAGCATGGTAAATTGTTTTCCACCCCCTCACTTTCAATCTGAAGGTGTCTTCAGGTCTAAGATGAGTTTCTTGTAGGCAGCATATGGATGGGTTTTGTTTTTTTATCCATTCTGAAACCCTGTGTCTTTTGATTGGGGCATTTAGCCCATTTACATTCAGGGTAACTATTGAGAGATATGAGTTTAGTGCCATTGTATTGCCTGTATGGTGATTGTTACTGTATAATGTCTCTGTTCCTTTCTGGTAATACTTTTAGGGTCTCTCTTTGCTTAGAGGACCCCTTTCAATATTTCCTGTAGAGCTGGTTTGGTGTTTACAAACTCTTTCAGTTTTTGTTTGTCCTGGAAGCTTTTAATCTCTCCTTCTATTTTCAATGATAACCTAGCTGGATAAAGTATTCTTGGCTGCATGTTTTTCTCGTTTAGTGCTCTGAATATATCATGCCAGTTCTTTCTAGCCTGCCAGGTCTCTGTGGATAAGTCTCCTGCCAATCTAATATTTTTACCATTGTACGTTACAGACTTCTTGTCCCGTGCTGCTTTCAGGATTTTCTCTTTGTCGCTAAGAGTTGTAAATTTTACTATTAGGTGGCGGGGTGTGGGTCGATTCCTATTGATTTTGAGAGGTGTTCTCTGGGCCTCCTGGATTTTGATGCTTGTTCCCCTTGCTATATTAGGGAAATTCTCTACAATAATCCTCTCCAGTATACCTTCTGCTCCTATTTCTCTTTCTTCTTCTTCTGGAATCCCAATTATTCTAATGTTGTTTCGTCTTATGGCATCACTTATCTCTCGAATTCTCCCCTCGTGGTCCAGTAGTTGATTGTCTCTCTTTTGGTCTGCTTCATTATTCCCTGCCATTTGGTCTTCTATATCACTAATTCTGTCTTCTGCCTCATTTATCCTAGCAGGAAGAGCCTCCATTTTTGATTGCACCTCATTAATAGCTTTTTTTATTTCAACTTGATTAGACTTTATTTCTTTTATTTCTCCAGAAAGGGTTTTTATTTCTCCTGACAGGGTTTCTCTAATATCTTCCATGCCTTTTTCGAGCCCGGCTAGAACCTTGAGAATCGTCATCCTGAATTCCAGATCTGACATATTACCAATGTCTGTATTGATCAGGTCCCTAGCCTTCGGTCCTGTCTCCTGCTCTTTTTTTTGTGGTGAGTTTTTCCGCCTTGTCATTTTGTCCAGATAAGAATCTGCTGTTCTCCTTGTTAAGTGAACTTGGTCTTGGCTGTATTTCTTTGATCTTCTGGGGGAGGGACCTGTTGTAGTAATTCTCAGGTGTCTTTGCCCCAGGCGGAGTTGCACCGCCCTTACCAGGGGCCGGGCTAAGTAATCCTCTCAGGTTTGCTTTCAGGAGCTTTTGTTCCCTTAACGCGCTTTCTGTAGAGTTCTGGAGGACGGGACTGACAATGGCGGCCTCCCAATCTCCGGTTCAGAGGAGCCGAGAGCTAGGGGCCCCAGTCTTCAGTGCGCCTTCAGAGAAAAGCGTTTAATCCCTCCAGTCTCCCTAGCCCACGTTTGCGCCGGAGAGTGCGCGCGCGCGTCCACCCGCAGACACCGCGCGCCGGCAGACACCGCAGGCCCGCAGACCCCGCCGGCCGCCAACACCACGGGCCCGACGACACTGCACGCACCCGCAGACCGCGCGCGCCCGCAGACCGCGCTCAGAGAAAATCGTGCGTAAGCAGTCCCGTCTCACTGGCTTCTGGGAGTGCTCCGAGCTCACCCAGCCTGTGACCAAGCGTCTCTGTCTCTGGCAGTGTCCCACCTGGAGTCTCCGGACCCCGTAGATCCCTGAGCTCTCCCGGGTCGGAGTCTCCCCGGATCTTGTGGGGACCCCTCACACAGAGCCCCGGCCAGTGCCACAGAGCACCGGTCCATGTCACAGACCACTAGGAAATCTCGGCTCTGTCTCCGCAGCCGACTTCCCCGCTCTAATACCTGTGAGCTCTGCGACACTCAGACACCCCCGATCCTTCTGTGACCCCGTGGGACCTGAGTCTACGTTGTCCCCGTGAAGTCTTCACCCCAGTTTAGCCTCTGGAGTGATGTCCCTCCGTGGAGCCGACTTTTAAAAGTTCTGATTTTGTGCTCCGCCACTTGCCAGGAGCCGGCCCCTCCCCCTGGGGTCTATCTTCCCGTCGCGTTGGATTCACTTCTCCGCTGGTCCTACCTTTTAGAAAGTGGTCGATTTTCTGTTCCTAGAATTGTTGTTTTTCTTCTCTTCGATCTCCTGTTGGATTTGTAGGTGTTCGGAATGGTTTGATAGGCTATCTAGCTGATCTCCTGCTGGCTGATGTTGTCTCAGCCTCCTACTTCTCCGCCATCTTGACTCCTCCCCCCGGGTTTTGACAAGTTTTTATGGAAAAATGTTCTTTCTCGTTCTCCTCTCCACATCAGGTTTGTAACTGAAGCAGGTATACAAAGTGTCAATAGCCAGACTTCTATCTAAATTCTGAGAGAAGTTTCCAATAGAGATTAGGTGAATAGAGTATGAGTCATGAATTGCTGGGAATAATTTGTCTAACAGTTGAAAATTAGTTAGAACTTCTTCTTTGTATTGATAATATTCATACTCATGATAATAGATATTAAACTTTCCTAACTTCCAGAAACTATGCTGAATGTTTGGACTATCTCATATTGTCCTATCTCATATTGTCATATCCATATTGTCCTTAGAGTTAGAATTATCCTTCTTACTACCTTATTTAGGTGGGGGATATGGAGGTATAGAGATGGGCTAGAGACCTTGCCCCAACTCAAGCAATAGGTATGGATAGGTTAGGATTCAAGTCTTGGCAAAACCTCAGCTCCTTACCTTTATGCTTTATTGACACTCACAATATCTGCCAGTAATACATTATGTACAGAGAAGTTTCAGCTGGGTGCAAAAAGGGCAAAGACCATAGGCATAGATGCAAAACTCCCAAACAAAATATTATGAAATTGAGTCTAGTTTTCCATAAAAAGGATGATCACAATAATGGGAATCCAAATAATGCAAGGTTAAATTACCAGCTTGTCCTTGGTAACGTGGGTTACCTTGTCCAGGTAACCCATCACCTTCATGAATAAAGGAGTAAAAATAAATGAATACCTTAACAGATACTGGAAAAAATTGGTAAAATTAATAATAATTCATGGTTAAAAAAACAGACAAATTATCAGTAAACTACTATAGTCATTTCCCATTGCTGTTGTAACAAAATGCCACATGCTTTGTGGCTTAAAACAATACACATTAATTACCCTATACTTCTCAAGGTCAAAAGTCCAAAATGGGCCTCACTGAGCTTAAATGAAGATGTGGGGCTACTTGGCCTTCAGGAAACTCTAGGGAAGAGTTTATTTTCTTGCTTCAAGGTTCAACTCACATTCCTTGGCTTGTGGCTTCCTTCCATCTTTAAAGCCAGGAACAGCCACAACTTTCTCACATCATTTATACTCCTGACTCCTGACTCTTTCCCTACAGAGACTCTTGTAATTACACAGGGCCCAGAGAGATAACCCAGAATAATCTCCCCAACCCAAGATCAAAGGATTAGTCACTTTAACTCTCCCCTTGCCATGTAATTTAACATATTTATAAGTCTTGAGGATTAGGACATCAACATCTTTGGGGAGCCATTATTCTTCCCACTATAGCAAAGAAATAAGGGAACTATTTTAATGTCTTATGTATTCCTTGACATTGGAATTAACTCTAGCCCATGAAACACTGAAACATTCTTGTTCTTTTAAGCAGACATTCAAAAACTCTTTCATCTAAAAGTTATTTAAAAAGTAACCTTGCTACCAAAGAAAGATATACAGAATTATCTTCTTTTACTGTTACTTTTGACAGATTTGTGACAGATGAGTGTTAAGAGCAGAAGAGAAATGGAGAGTGGGGAGCACAGCATGGGTGAGATAGTGTGCAGTCTGAAATGCTTCAAGTGCTTGATGCCAGATGACAGATTTTTCTAGAACTGAGTCTACTTGTCCAAGGGCTGGAAAAACATATCACATGCAAACTCAGGCTTAGGCTCAGTAGGGCCAGAACAACCAAAAGCCACTCCAGAACCTGAATTGTGGAGAGCACTTCATAATAAATGAGGTGAATGAATGAAGGAAAAGTGAAGGAATGAATAGATGATGAGCCAATGGTTAAACCAATGAACCATCCCCATTTCCTATATAGGAATATTATAGGCTTTCAAAGAATAGGCTATCTATGAACAAATATTGTGTAGACAAGGGATTTGTCCCTGTCTTATTAGACAAAAAAAAAAAAAGAATTGGAAACTGCTTGATATTTGTGTGGCCCTATAATTTATTACGACTGGAAACATTTGCCTTAGGTAGACACTGTTCCATGGAAATTTTCGTGAAATACTGGCAGATCTTCTCTAACTCTGATGATATGTTCCAGAGAAAGTTGGGCTCCTGTCAAATTAAATCATATGTTAAATAATGAACTAAAAAAAAAAAAAAGGAACTTTGCAGGCAGGCAGACTATAGTAGCTGCTATAATGACATGACAATAACTCAATGTCAAAGGAATCAACATAAATTTTAAAGTGGAAAAGGCAGGGTACAAAACATTATGCCCTGTATAATCACTTATATATAAAGGATACTCAAATATTTATAAAATGCTTAGGTTGGTCTGTATAATTTGGGTGGATTTTGATTGTCTTAGTTTTGCTTGCATGTATATCATAACTTCAAAAAATTATCTTATATTTGTCATGGCCTAAGAAAAATCTTATTACATTAAAAGAAAATAATTACCTTTTTTTCTGAGCAAAACTTTGCATTCAGAAACCCTTGTCCAAACAGCTCAGGGAATCATAAATTCATTTATACAATGTCACATACCCTCTGGGCTTTCTCTAGACACCACGTTCTTTTGCTTTCTTGCAGAAAGCATTATATATTCTTCTCCTGTGGTCTCATATTGAAAATGTCCATCTACACAACTAGCATGAGGCCTTTGAAAGCGGACTCTTGCTGAGTTTTCTTGGCTCAGTACTTAACATAATACCTTCTTCATAGTCGGGATTAATACTTGCCTGCTTCAGGAATGAACAAACAGTGTCATACTGCCCTAGGGCACCAAGCGAGAGCCAGTTTGATTTTGATTTTTTCTCTCAGGAAAAAAAAAAAAAAAAAAGAAAGAAAAATGGCCTCTGGGGTCAGGTTCCTAGGTTTGAATCCTTGCTCTCTTAAGAAGATCACATTGGGCCAGTTACCTTTATCTGTCGGGGTCTAGTGGAGGAAGAGAAGACATACACAAATTGGATAACTCAAGAGGAGTTTAATGTATAGACCTTTTACAAAGTATGGGCGGGGAGGAAGTAGGTCATAAGGTCACAATTGGGTGACACCCCAGGATTACTACTTGACTACCTGAATCCTGAGAGGACCTAGAAGGAGGCATTCACCTGGAGACAAGGAGAACTATGCTAAGAAAAGGGAATCGTAGCCCTAGGCTGAGGGATGCAGTCAGCTAACCATTCCCCTTCAGAGAGGGAAGCTGGGAAGAAATTGATTCCCCTTGGGTCTCTAGCTGAAGCTTTCCATTCTTTTGAGCCCATCGGAAAGCCCAAAGGCAAGGAAGCCTGTGAAAGCATGTTGGTGGAGGGGCAGAGCAGAATAGGGAGTGGAGACCACTGGAAGGGTAAATGACAATGCCAAGTGTGCTATCTCACCTCTCTGCTCTGGCTGCTCATTAGCAATGAGGGTAGAGTGAGTAGTACTTGCACTTTCCTTGTTATGAGGATTGCATCAGTCAACACAGATCGAGTGCTTAGAACCACACCTGGAATGTAGCAAACATTCAATACATACTAAATATTAATCCTCTTTTTCTTTGATCACCATGGCTTCTCATGCTACATGTGTTCTGACACCTGTTTTCCAATCTCTTGTTTACCTTGAACTTCTTTTCATGAGCTCATCTGGACCTTTGACTTCTGGATAATGCCCTTGCACTGTTAAATTATGACACAAGAAGGCTAGTAGAATGAAGTGTGTCTAACACCTGAGCAGCCTACATAAGCTAACCAAAATCTAAGCCTGGAAATGATTCCAAGTTAAAATTGAAACTGAAGGGGGCGCCTGGGTGGCTCAGTGGGTTAAGCCTCTGCCTTCGGCTGAGGTCATGATCTCGGGGTCCTGGGATCGAGCCCCGCATCAGGCTCTCTGCTCAGCGGGGAGCCTGCTTCCTCCTCTCTCTGCCTCTCTGCCTACTTGTGATCTCTGTCTGTCAAATAGATAAATAAAATCTTTAAAAAAAAAAAAAATTGAAACTGAAGGGCAACCAATCACAAACAGCCAGCTAGGCCTTCCCCGAATAAAGCACCCATTTAAGCTACGGCCAGTCAAGTAATTCCCCTGCTTTGATTCTGTGTCTCCTCTGGAAAAGACTTTCCCTTGGCCTCTGTTGGTTTACTGCTCCTGACTACTTCCAGTTTGGTGCTGCCCTATTTAATGGATGTTTGCTTACCCGAATTCTAAAAATTTGTAATGCGCTTCCGTTGATGTTTTCACAGTCCCTTGGGTCCGCGCTATCGTGTCTCATTTCTCCGCCCTTCTGCACACCCCCTCTCAGTCCCCTGCACTTGCCCCTACCTAAGTCACCGTTTTCCCAAACTCAACAGTCCCATCTGCGGTCTAGGACTTTCCTTCATAAGTTGGTTAGAAAGAACTTAGTTAAAACATTTCAAAACAGAAGACAAATTGTTACCCAGATGTGATTTTAAATACCCTTTCACTATCCTGTTTTTCACATTGTCAGGCAGAGACCTTTTCTAGTCCTTCAAGGTGTGTTTTAAACATACGTTCACAAGAAGATTTTATTACCTCTTTGTGAGTATCTTTTGTGGTTGGCAGATGGGGCACAATTACCCCCATTTTATACATAAGGAGATTGAGGTGCAGAAGATTCCAGTTTACGGCTTAACTGCCCAGAAAGTCAGCATCAGATCATGAAGGAGAATGAGGTCTCAGGATTCCACTCACCTTGGATTCCTGATCCAGTGGCATATTTTAATAATTGTTTCACTGTTTGCTTTTTGTATACTTACCATGTCCTTGGTTCCATGCTAAACTGTGCACATAGTCTTTGTCAATACGATGGCACAGAACTATTTAAGTAATTTGCAAAATTCTTGAAGTTATTAGCAGAACCAGTGCTCTGATTTAGATCTTCTAATACCTAGGTAAGGCTCTTTCTAATTCTGTCTGTAAAATCTACAGGTTCCTCATGGAAAGTTTTAGATTCCACAAATCCTCTGCTCTTTGCGAGTTTATTTTCTCTTCTGTATGGTAAGATCTAGACTCTATATTTATGTAATGTCTTATGTTTAAGTAGGAAATACTTAATTTCAAAATATTTTTGAGTCCAGGTATAGACCCACACATATATGATCAAATAATTTTTTTTACAAAAGTGCAAAGGCAATTCAATGAAGAAAGAATAGTCTTTTGAGCTGTAACATTTATATATACATGTGCAAAAAGAAACCTCTACTCATTACTCATACCCTATACAAAAATTAATTTGAACTGAATCATAGACCTAACTGTGAAATTTCTAAGAGAAAATTTAGAAGATAATCTTTGTGAATCAAGATTAGGCAAATATTTCTTTAACAGGACACCAAAAGCACATTCCATAAAAGAAAAAAAAATGACTAATTGAACTTCATCAAAATTAAGAATTTCTACTCCTCTAAGGAACAGAAATCCACAGACTGGCTTTTTTGTGTATCTCATAACTAACAGAGGACTTGAATGTACCAAGAACCCGTTGAACCCACAGTAAAAAAACAAACTACTCAGCCAAAGACAGGCAAAAGATTGGAATAGATACTTTATTTCAGATGATATAGGATGGCAAATAAGTACATTAAAAGTGCCCAACCTCATCAGTCACTATGGAAATGCACAACAAAGCCACAAGACATACTATTGTGTATCTATTGGAATGGCAAAACAAACCAGCAAATGATAAAACCACGACACAACAATCCCAAGGACAGGACGATGCAGACCAACAGAAACTCTCAAAGACTGCTGATACGCAAACACAATGGAACACCTCTTTTTGAGACAAATGTGACAGTTTTTCATAAAGTGGCACAGATATCATACGACTTGGTAACCCTACTCCAAGATAAATACCCATGTGAAGTGAAAACTTTGGTTTGTATGAAGAGCTGCATGCCAATGTTTAAAATAGCTTTCTTCCTGATCCCTCAAAGCTAAAAACAACCCAAATGGCCATCAGCTGATAAACAGATGGAAAAATGGTGGTATAACTATGAAATGAAATACTATTCAACCATAGGAAATAAGGAAGTACTCATATTGATGATGACAACATAGTGAATCTGAAAATGCATTATTCTAAATGAAAAAACAGCTATAGTCAAAAGGCTACATACTACATAATTTCATTTATGTGGCATTTTTGCAAAGGCAACACTATAGCAATAGAAGACAGATCAGTGATTGCCAGGAACGGGGAATTTGATTATGAGCAGGTAGGTGCCAGGGAAATTTATTTCGGCTGATAGAATTCTTCTATATCTTGATAGTGGTGGTATGGATACATTTGCTAAAACTCAAAAACTATAAAATAAATGGTGATTATTTTGCATGTAAATTATAGCTTGGTTTTTAAAATTGAAAAATATTACTGGCTGATATCCTCATCAAGTTAAGGTCTTTCAAGAAACAACAACAACAACAACAAAACAAAAAGAAATTAAGAAGGAACACAGAAGAAAGAATTGAGATGAAAAGCCAGTGAATAAGTTTGGATTATTCAAGAATGATCAGTATGAAGTTCCCAGGGAGGAATAACCTTCCCGTCCTCACACTTGTAACGTTGACCCAGCCTTCTAAGTCAGCCTAGAGCTTTCATGTGTGCTCTACACAGTACCTTTGAAGAATATTTCCAGAAGTGGAGGATCAGGATGATAACAACCCACTTTACTCATTGTAAATACTTGTTTGCATGTAATACACTTGAGTTTCAAGGGCAAGTTTTCTTTTTTTTCTTTCTTCTTTTTTTTAAAGATTTTATTTACCCACTTGACAGAGATCACAAGTAGGCAGAGAGAGAGGGAGGAAGCAGGCTCCCCGTTGAGCAGAGAGTCTGATGTGGGGCTCAATCCCAGAACCCTGAGATCATGACCTGAGCCGAAGGCAGAGGCTTTAACCACTGAGCCACCCAGGTGCCCCTCAAGGGCAAGTTTTCTTAACAGAAAGTCATCCATGGCTCAAAACTAGTTTGCAAACTACTGACCTCATAAAATTCTCTATTTTTAGAAAGATGTAGAGATTTATTTATGTTGGCCTAGCTAGTTAAGGGTAAGCTGGCTCTGGGACAGGAATGGCAAGCTCAAATGCCTACAGGACCAAATAACCTAAATGAGGGCTGCAGGCACAGAAAACATTGTAGCAGAGTGTCCATCCTTCTCCAGGGGGCCTGACCACCACCATGCAGGTGTGTGGCTCTGGAGACACCAAAGCTTTTGAGTTTGGTTTCTTGTTTTTGTTTTTGTTTTTTCCCAAAGGAAGCTTGGAGTCTGGATTTTCTTGTGAAATCCACTGATTTTAGAAGTTGCTAACCAGTTCCATTTGTTTTCACACACTGTCTTGATAAAATAAAACCCATCTGTCCGTTAGCTCAGTCTGGCAATAAGCCCCTGGTCTGTGAGGGCCGGTCTGAACTGAACTCCCAAGCCCATGGTTTTCTCTTCACATCTGATGGCCATCTACCCCACCAGAGCTACAAGCTTGGAAGCCGCAAAAGTGAAATATATAGTTGCTTTATATCTGCAGAACCATCCAGACATATATCCTCCACATCCAGCCAAAAGGCAGGGCCTTGGGACATGGATGGAGGACCTCTCCCACTGCATGCCCTTTCCCCAGATGTGCCCACACAGTTCGCTTCTCCCAGTCATCAGACAAGCCTTATCTGCCTTACAGGGAGCCTGCTCTTGATTGAAATAGCGAAGTTCTTGCCGCAGGAGTGTTTTCTCTTTGAATGGCAGTACAGTGTAAAGGGCACACACTTCGGAGTGAGACAAGCTCTCACTAGTTACATAACTGATGGCAAGATGCTTAAAAAGCCTCAAGACTCCTTTTCCTTAATTGTAGAGCGAGGATGCTGGTACCTATGGGACAGAATTATTATAAAGATTAAATCATACCATTTTGAGCCTCGTGGCTGGCCATTTGATTGTTTTTCTTGCCACGGATATCATGATGACTTGTAGTTTTACATTACAGTAATAAATATTATTGTGAATCCTGGGGCCAGAGTCTGGGCTCTGATACATACTCGTCAAGCAATTGCGGGCAAGTCATGTAATGTCTGAGTCCATCACCTCCTCTAGAAAAATGAGAAATAAAATACCTAGCACACAAAGCTCTTGCTCATTCTTGTCAGTAATATTGTATCAAGAGGGATTAGCACAGTCTGTGGCCTGCAGTAGCTCTCAATAAATAATTTTTATGAATATGTCACTGTTACGATACATCTTTGTCAGTCTCACTCAACAATGTCAATTATGTGCTTATGGCTTCTTGTCTGCGAGGGATCAAGCTGTGTGATCCTTTGGCAGGAAGTTAGGATGATGTCCAAACACTCATTTCCCAAATAAGAGATGTGTTGGCGCCATGCCTGGACATCCAACCTGTGCTGGATGTCAGCGGAAGATCACTCTGGAGCATCTGTCTCTTTAATTTTGAAATGGAGCCAGTGTGTTTTTCTCTATTAAGATTCTGGGACTGGTAGGAAGGCCCTGGAGACTCCTTAATCTCTTAAAGATTCTAAACTGAATCCTTGCCTAGATGTCCAACTGAAACCTGAGGTTGGGATAGAGTCCATTTAAACTTTTAAAGCTCTCTGTGTGGGGCTGGATAGAGCTCTTAAACATTTTATGGACCCCTAGGCAGCTACTTAAAACAACGATGGCTCCCTGAGAGCCCAGACACAGCAGTGAGTTCTGAAAACACAGCTTAATAGATTCTGTTCATTCATCTAGTACTTAATCTGCCATAACCTCATGCCATCTCCTGCCATATTGGCTTGTATTTCAACTTGTCTTTTCATGAGACCTCACCTTGTCTCCCCAACTGGAGCACAGGGCCTCAAAAGCAAGACCATGGCTCCAATGTCATGATCATCACTAACATGTATAAGAGGGTAGAGTTCAATAGATGCCCTCTCTATTTTCCACCTTGACTTTCCCCTACCAGGCCATCAATTAAATATATTGTTATTGTGTTATCTACTGCTTACAGTTGAGGAAACAGGCTCAGGAGAGTTAAGAGATTTTCCAGAAGAGACTATTTAAGAAATGAGAAGGGCTCAATTTTGATCCAGACTTGTCTGATTTTAAAAGCAATGCTTAAGTTACATGTGTTAGAAGAAGGATTTTTTTGTTTTGTTTTTTGTTTGTTTTGTTGGTAATGTTGAGGTAGCTTTTGGTTGTTTATAAAAGTTCTGATCTCTGGGGTGGAATCTCATTTTTTGGACTCAAACTGGCAGCATTCTGCATTAAGGTGGTTTAACCTCTAGGAGAGCCCAAGGACGAGGCCCAGCTGGCTTGAATAGCTTCCCTTTTGCTAGATTTCTTTTCATAATTCTCACGATCATTAGCATTTTATTCCCCATAGATTCCTCCTGAGGGTGTATGAGTCCCAGGTAATTGCAACAGTAAGTCTATCTTCACCCTTCTTTTATCCTTATGTAAACTGTTAGAAGAGGAATCATAAGGATTATTATAAAGAAAAAAAAGGTATCTATAGGAAATAGGTGAAGTGGGCGAAGGCCAGTTTCCAGTCAGTGGAGAACCTGTATGAGCCTTATGTGTGTGTGTGTGTGTGTGTGTGTGTGTGTTGCTGCACTGGAGGAATTCCTTCCATCTGTGCCCCACACCCTGTCTCTCCTAAGCTCTCAGCAGCTTTAGGCATAGCAGGATGGGAAGACTCAGGTTGAGCCATTAAATTGTTCATCTGCTAATTTATAGTGAATACCTTCTGTGAAGAAGGCATTTGCCAGCGGCTAGGAACACAGAGATAAAGGAACCAGGGTCTGTATCTTCATCAGGTTTCTGGTCAATTAGAGTCATCACCAGTCTTACCAGTTTATACAGGGTTGACTGATTCTGGGCAGGGCAATAAAACATTACAGAGGAGGAGAATTAAACACAGAGCCAAGAAGAGTTCTACCAGGATCACACAGTTAACAAGTCTGGGAGCAGAACATGAATGCCAGTCCCCTCATCTAATGTTATTGCCATTACCGCTTGTTGTCTCGTAGACAGTCAACAAAGGTCTGTTGAGGGAATGCATGGGTTTGGTGGCCGAGGGGCGAGGAGGCAGGAACAAGAGGAAATTCGGGGGGAAGTGAGCTCATGCAAGCTTTTGAAGCTGAGCTTTTTTGGCCCGGAAACTTAATGCAACAGGAAGCTACCAGACATATGTCAGGATAGGGATGAGATTTTTAAGGCCAGAGGGTGGAGTCCCTCTCCTTTGGACAAACATACCTTTGAACAGTGTATTTTCCATATATCCCCCAATTACTATTAAGTTTTCAGCAGTGAAGAGGTGCTTCTATTTGTTGCATT
This sequence comes from Taxidea taxus jeffersonii, assembly GCA_003697995.1. Lineage (NCBI taxonomy): Eukaryota > Metazoa > Chordata > Mammalia > Carnivora > Mustelidae > Taxidea > Taxidea taxus. The sequence continues at coordinate 33,504 of ML104207.1, forward strand.
AATTAGACTTTGATTTTATATCCTCCACTCCTGAAAGAAAATTTGAGGGGTTGGATAATAAACCTTTTGAGAGCTACCCAAATGCAAACATCAGGAGAATGGGGGAAATTGAGGGAGGTCAGGGGAGATAATCTTCCTAATTTCCTCTGCACTGGGCACTCATACATTTCCTGAATGAATCATTTGGATCCTCAAAGAAAAGAGATTTGGAAGGATGTCTGTAGCCCAGAGCGGTGCCAGTTCTGTGACCATCTCTTTTCATCTTGCAAGGAAAAAATGCCTTAGCACTTCATTGAGGGTGCAATGTTACTATTAAAAGAGGAACTGACAAGCCATTGAGTGAAGAGCTCTGAAGAGCTGGCCCAGCTCCCACTGAGTTTAAGCAAGCTTTCTCAAAGAGGTGGCTGCATAAATTACTCCACATCTGTATCCTCACCACCAGCTCAGTGATTGTGAGGGAGGATTTTTACCACTGTGTTTTATTCTTGAATTAACTGAGGTCTTCATCTTTGCCCTGTAACTAGAAAATGGCATCCCAGAACTAAAAGGAGCCTTACAGATCTATGGTTCAGTATCCTCATTTTGCAGAAGGAAAAACTGAGGCAGGATCTAGAAAAAGGAATGAATGTCTCACCCTCAGACATTCAACAAGTTAGTGGAAGAGTTACAACTAGAATGAACATTTCCACACTGTGTGGCAGTATACTGGGTTTCTACCCCAAATGCAGGGATTAAAGACCCCAGTGTCATTTTATATGTTCTCCACTTTCCCATGGGACTTTCTATGGTATAGAACACATAGTAAACACTCTATCTACTAAATATTTAAAATGGTGGAAATAGCAATGAAAAAAAAAAAAAAGAATCTTCAGGTTGAAAGGAAACTTCAGAGATCATTTAGTTCAACTCCCTTAACTTTTACAAGACTGTACAGAGATTTGAGAAGTAGAAATAACCTGTGCAAAGCCACATGGTTAACCAATGGCAGAACCCTGACTTAATATAGTGGAATGCAGTATCTTTGATCCAAGTCTTGGCTGATGGACAATGGTTTCTTTCATCACAATTCAAATGCTGGTGTATGATATGTTTATCATCCCATGGTTGCTTAATAGAATGGGACGTTTTGAATCAAAAGGTTTGCATTGACCTCTTAAATGGTTGTATCTCTTTATAAGAGTCTGAATATATGAGACAAGAATTACTCATTGTCAGTCTGGTTCTTCAGTATCCAGAACCTAATGGCATGCAGAGGTTGACCACATGGCATAGTAGGAATATCGCAGAAGAAGAAAGGTTATGAGGTGATACCAGATTAAATGTTGGATGCACAGTTTGGGATATAGTGGTGGAGATATATGAAAGGGAAAAAAGTATGGTCTGGAGAACATATTCGGCAGTAACCAAAATATAATACATAAACACTATTATGAACCATCATCTTGAATATGAAAAGTGACATGAATCAGATGACATGGATGAAATTCTGATCTCAAAAGAAGGAAGCAAAAAAAAAAGAAGAAAATTTTCTCTATGGAATATGAAGAAGGAGGACAAGGAGGAGAAGGAAGGGGAAGAGGAGGATGAGGAGGAAGAGATGGTTTAGCAGAGGTCTTAAAGAGGCTGGAGAAATTTTGAGAAGATTGGTTGGGCAATATCTGTCAGTTTGAGTTGCTGTAACAAAATATCATACACTGGGGTGGCTCAAACATAAAACATTTCCCATTTCCTTCTCATAGTTCTAGAGCCTGGGAAATCTGAGATCAAGTTGTTAGAAGTTTCGTGTTTGGAGACTGTCTATTCCCTGGCCTTCAGATAGCCATCCTTTTGCTGTTACACAGGGAGTGTGAGCTCAGGTCTCCTCTTCTTTCCATGAATTTTTAAAAATTATGTTATGTTAGTCACCATGTGGTATATCATTAGTTTTTGATGTAGTGTTCCATGATTGTTTGTGTATAACACCCAGTCCTCCATGCAATACATGCCCTCCTTAAGACCCATCACTGGGTTCACCCATCCCCCACCCCCCCCAAAACCTCTTAGTTTGATTTCCAGAGGCCTCCTCCTCTTCTGATAAGGACACCGATCTTATTATGGGGGACCTACCCTCATGACCTCATCTAAATCTAATTACCTGCCAAAGGCCCCATCTTCAAATATCATCACATTGAAGGTTAGGGTTTCAACATAGGGATTTTGGAGGGACACAAAGAAGCAGGAGGAATGGGGGAGAAACTGACCAAAAAAACACAGAGGAATCCCCACGTGGCTGATTTCATCCAAGCATATACAGTTTTGATGGTGCCACTCCACAGGGCTGTGGCACCTTCTTCAGTATTGCATGATGCCTGGCATTCAAATTAAATTGTAGCACAAGGATATTAAAGATTCACTAGAGAGGCACCAAGGGACCTAGTTTCCAATGGGCTGAAGGGAAACTAAGAAAAGGATAGGAATTTTTCTGGAGCAAAGGGAAACTTTCAGAAACAGAGGACTACATGAAACCAAAGAACAGATTTGGTGGAAATGTGAACAGAAGAAATCTCAAAGTGGGGTGCAGTCACGGTCAGAGACCAAAAGGATGACATTTAAGAGTTTAGGTATGAGAAAACTTGTTTCAGAAGTGGAGTGGCTCCAGCTGACCATAATAGAAATGTTCCAGAGATGGCATGGATGTGATGCCTGCTGGAGCCAGGAAGGCGGAGAAAAGTTAAAATAACCTAGGGTTATGAATTATCCACATAGATGATAAAGTTCCTTGTGATGATATCAGATGTGTGAATGGAGAGAAATTGACAAAAACTCTGTTGAATTGCAGAAGGCTGTCAAGGGAGTTGTCAAGGGACAAGAATAGAGACATGTGCGACAAGAATGGCAGGAAGCCCGTACAAATTCTTGGTTTATATACCTCTCCGTATGAAAAGTCAACATAAATATGCCCTTGTTAGGGCACCTGTATTGCAGAAACAGGCTTGGAGCGTGATTATATTGAATATCACTATAAATCTCTTCTCATGGTGAGACTGCACATTTTCTGGATCACATGGATTAGACAGAGTGATAGCCATTAGTGCTTGTCTTTCCTCTGGATCTTAAACTCTGGAAGAGGAAGTGCTTTCTTTCTTATTCCTTGTGTGTGTGTGTGTGTGTGTGTTTTAAATATTTGTCAGAGAGAGAAGGAGCGAGCACAAGCAGGGAGCCAAGGGCGAAGCAGTCTTCCTGCTAGGGAACCTGAGGCAGGGCTCAATCCCAGGACCCTGGGATCAGGTAGATGCTTCAACAACTGAGCCACCCAGGCACCCCCCACCCCCACCGCCAACCTTGTGTTTGAAATACAATAGATGCTCAGTAAATATAGTTAGATTAACAAATAATGATACCAACAAGCATAATAAGAAATGACCTTCACTGAACTCTTTCTATGCAGCAAGCATTCTTCTGTGTATTTATGTTCATTAACTCATTGGATATTCAATATAACCCAGAGTGAATCAATGTTCATTTTGAACATGTGTTTATTTTCTTAGAGGGAGTATTGCTTTAAAGCAAAGATGGTGGTTCAGCTAGAAGGAAAGCACCATACACACCCACCCACATACCCACACACACATGTGCGCATGATACACATATCTGTGTGTATCACCATGTTCTGGCTTTGTTGTATATCTATCAATCTAGAAGAAGAGAAATGTCATTTCTAAGTATATGAGAGACATTTAAATAGAATTTTCTGTAGGTCTTTACATAGAATTATGACTTGATTTTTTTTACGATGTGAAAATCATTTGTGATTGCTTAATAAAGACTAAGTTGCTATAACCATATGTTATCCTCTTATACACCAAGGTATCCTGCGGAGTTTAGAGGAGACTTTTCTGCTGGGGTAGGAACAGCCCTGGATGGAAGAGTCAAGATCTATGGCCAGACGAAGGAAGTACCTTTGCTTTATCATGTCTGTACAAGGGAAGTGCTTGCCCATTATCAGCTTACAACTTCTGTGTGGTGAGCACATGTACCCCTTATTTATTTTTGACACAACCTTGTCCTATTTGAGGAAACTATTGATTTATTAACCCTCAATTCTCTGTGGCAACCATGAAGAGGGTATTATAAAGAAACAAACAAAAATCCCCTATATTTTATTTATTGCGTGCTGTGTTTATTGGTGCTCAATTCCACTAACCAGGCACAGAATTAATGGTGTTGGACTGGGGCAGAATGTTGAAAAGGAGGCAGATAAAACTTGTTTTAAATCCCATTTATTTTCTGGAGTTCTTGGAGATTTTCCTCCTTTGCAAATTTGCTTTCCCCTCTAAAAGTCTCCATCCTTGGGACGTGCCTGAAATGAAAGTCAGTTCCTGCTAGACTCGCAAAACTGCAGCACAGGCAGACAGAGCCCCTGGGAGAGACCCTCTCGTCCCTCAGACCCACTGGCTTTGGAAAGAGAGAGACCTGCAAATAGTCAAGATGAAGAAGCCCAATGCCTGGCAGCATCCAGATTACAGATCCTGGAGGACATCAGTGCAAAGGTGGGAACCCTCTGTACCCAGCAGTGCAGAAGTCCTTCAAGAGGCCAGCCTTCCCCAACACTACGTGCACACACAGACAGGCTCCAGATCATTCTCTGCTTCCACTAGCAGATTGGTACATCCAAATGCAGGCAGAACAGAAGCGAGAGACACAGCAGGTGTCAGGAGGTGGGTATTTTAATCAGCAAATTTCTGCTTCAGTGGCAGGGAAACCAGGCATCAAAAAGATCCTTGGGCCAGCCTTCTGCTTTCCCCTCTACCTGTGACCCAGGTCGAAGCACTGATTCCACTGGACAAATTTATTGAAAACTTACTATGTGGCAGGCACTGGACTTGCTGCTGGGGATGAGATCTAAGCAATAGTCCTGATCTCGGTTACCTGGAGCATAGTGTCCAGGGTTGGAATACACAACTGAAAATTTACAAAGCAGTATAATGGGTATTACGGGATCCCTGAGCTGGGCAGTCAAAGAAATACAAGTGAGCGGATATGACCTGCCTACCTTGAGGTGTGTTTGCCTGCAGGGTTCCCAAATTTTAGCCCCAGCCTGAATTAGTTCCCTGGGGTGGCTATAACCACAGCCAGCCCCCAAGCCACAACAACAGACATTTACACTCTTACATTTCCAGAGGCCAGGAGCCTATAATCAAAGTTTTGGCAGGGCCACTTTTCCTTGGAAGTTTCTGGGAAGAATCTGTCTCTGCTTTGCCCAACTTCTAGTGGATCCAGCTGTTTCTTTACTTGGGCTGTCTTGTTTCAGTCTCGGCCAAGGTCTTCACAAGGCTGTCTTCTGTGTCTCTTGACGTGTCCCTCCTCTTCTATAAGGGACAAATGTCATTAGATGCAGGGCCCATGCTAATGAAGGATGACCTCATCTTAATGTAATTATGTCTACAAAGGCCCATTTTCCAAATATACATGAGGTCCAAGGGATCAAGATGTGTATATATCTTTAAGGGGATACAATTGAACCCATCACCCAGTTTAAGACTTTTTCATTTGTGTGGTTTTTGACCTTTTATCATTGATCTTTTTCTATCACTGGCTAGCTCTTTGGGCAATGTACCTGGCTGGATGTTCAACCCTCTTGAAATACTGGAACTTGGCTCTCAGTTACATCTATTTCTTTGTGCTTCTGCAGGCTTTGAGTGGGAGACTTCTTTCATTCTCAAAGGGTGTTAGTGGTTTACGTGATGCAGATGACCTGGGCAGGTCTATCTTAGGTCCTGGGTGGAGATCAGAAACTAGCAGGGCTCAGTAAACAAAGCAAATAAGAAAAACTAACAAGCTCATGCGGGCTTAACGAACAAAACACAATGGAAAGTGGTCTCTGAGGAAGACGTCCCATTGAAAATGTCCTTATTTTATCTGAAAGCCCGTTACACAGAGTGCCTTGTGAATATTTCCAAATCTGCATCATTATTTGGGGAGTTGAAACTTTCCATTTAGTGGAGATGAAATCTACTAACTACAACAAAATTTCCAAACGTTTCCATGGTAATCTAAAGGGGAAAACAACATGTTTGCCTGATGTACCAGGCTGTCTCCTGGTTTTTCTAGGACTAATTTCCACAAATCTTCTAAATTCCACAGCTCAGGGATGTCCAAAATCTTCTCTGGGATTTTAGCAAATGCCCAAGAGCTAACAATTCTATTTTCAGCTCCTGCCTCTGAATTGGTCCTATGTAAGCCCCAAAGTGGAAATAAGCCTCTTTATCAATTTCTAAATAAACCCCATCCCAGTGAGCATTGGCCTGGAATTCAGTGATTCATCGGAAGGGGCCACATCACCAAGCATGCAGAATCACAGAATCCTCTAGCTCTTTCATCTTGCTATCTTTGCCTCCTATACAGCAGAAGCATTCCTTATCTCTAAAGCTATAGCATCAGTCCTAATGTTTAAGATGTATATCGAGGGGGCGTTTTTCTATGTATTTTCACTATACAGACTGGTCTTTCCCTAGGAGATTCTTCTTATCAGATGCTAAAAGAATAAGCATTTTCCCTATCTCGTTATCCTGAGATTGAAAGCCATTGTGGTTTTAAGTGTTTAATTTGCAAACTTCAATTATTTTAGTTTGCAACCTATTATTACCATCTTCCTTCCAACAAGTGCCATTTCTGCAAAAAAGGAATGGGACATTAAAGACCTTTTTGGCATTTACTACTATTTTGATAATTTGGGAGTTAAATGTTTAGAAAATGTGATTTCAACAGTCCCCTCTTCGGATAGCTCTATAATAATGAGTGAAAAGCCAACAAGTATTTGACTTTAGTATTTTTTTTAGCTGTATTTAGAAAACTGACATCCTTTAGAATGGTGATATTTGCAGAAACAAACAGTACTTATAGTTCTATTACATGCTAGGTTTTCTTTCCAGAGCAGAATACAGATCAGGAAGCTCTGTTTGGGTGTACCAAGCCTCTTGTAGTAAGAGCAGTCTAATTATTAGTAGGTTAGTAGGTTTTTCCATCATGCGGCCATATGGCACACAAGTCGTTCTTAATACCAGCTCCACATTAGGATCATTGGTAGGGGGCAGGTTTAAAGATACAGGGATATCCTAGCCCCACTGATAGAGATTCTGACTCCATTGGTTTGGGGTGGAATGGGGATTATTTTGAAACTCTCCCAGAGATTCTTGTGGGCAGCAAAGGTGGAGAAACACGGTCCTAGCACACAGCACACAGTCACCTGGACAGTTGGTTGAAATGCAGATTCTGACTCAGGTCTGAAGAAGGCCTTGACATTCTGCATTTCTAACCAGCTTCCTGATGATGCCCATGGTAGCAGTGCTCAGGTCCACGTTTGGAGTAACACGGTGTGATAGAGTTGGTGTTATCTTGAAAATGGGGCAAATCTGAGTCTGAGAATCAATGAGCTGTTTGGTTTTGCTCATGTTTCTAAAATGTACAGGGCTTAAATAAGGCAGAAATAAAACTTCTTACATTCCAGGAATGAATGGAGTGAATGCTATATGAAAGGTAGATAGCAAAGGACCAGGCCCTCAGTAGCTGAATAATTGCTACTTTATTTCACTTCCCTCCTCTCTATCTTCCCAAGTCAAAGAGAGAAGTGCTGTTGTCTGGACCGTGGTTGCTATGGGGACATTATCCTTTAGAGAAAAGAGAGGCAGGGTATCAGGAAGCATAGTGGCTTACTGGCCGCCAACCCAGTTTCTTTTGAGAGATAAACTCTACTTAGAGCCAACCTCCTTGTCTTTGATAATACTGGTCTTCTGTCTCCCTTATAAATCAGAAACACAAAAATCAAAGTCACCCTTTTTTAAAAAAAAATATTTAATAACTGGCAGAACTGGGGCCTTGCATTCCCTATGTGGGGCACAGCACCACCCTTCACCCCAAACTTCACAGCACAAGTAGCTTGAACAATAAGTAAACCTTGTTTAAATAAGTCATCCTAAAAGGGCAGATTCCTTACCTCAGCAGAACATAGGCTATCCTTGCTAGACAGACCCAACACCAAGAATTTTTCACACACCATTATTCAAAATAATACGTAACTTAAGAAAATGGAATTTTTGTGCCTACTCTCCAGGTACTAGCAGTAAAGTCTAAGAAAACAGCCCTTTGCTTCTGTTACTATTTGTGTAAGGAGCACAAATCAAACACTGGGAAGAAGGGAAACATTTTACATTGTTTAGGGCCAGCTGCTTTATTTTGTGATGCTTTAAGTCTCTGCTGATGTGCTTTTTAGTCCTCTGATAAAGGGGCTTTTGCCTCATTGCACCCCAGCCCCCCACCCCCAAAACACCCCTGAACATTTAAGCACAGGGGAGGTTTCTCCAATCTCTTCTTTAGGAATGGATTTGATACTGTCTGAGTACCGGGCCACCGAATGAAGTGTTCTAGTCCTCTGCCTTTTGCCTCCTCTGCAGCAAAAGCTTTCTGCTTCTCTTCTCTCTGGCTTCTTAATGGGCTGTCCACAAACCTCACCTGGGCACCACTGATGGATGGCAGGGGCAGCACACGAAGGCACTTGTTGCTGTGGTGCTCAACAGGCCATGGCTGCTTTCTGAGAAACAGTAAGGCCATAGATCTCTTGTGCAAGAGTCTATCTCCCTCCCCTCTGTCTCTGTCTTCAACCTCTGCTTTCCTCTGGTGCCCTGACTGCCTTCCCTCCCTCCTCCTTTCTTGTTGGTATGTTTGTGCTATTTGTGGTAAATGCACATATCTTCTTGCCAGTATGAGGATTCTCATTTCTTCACTTGATGCAAAAATCTGCCGCAACTGGATTTTTACCCAACTCCTTTCTATGTCTCCTAAGCATCATGAAACCAGCTTCAACATAAATGAGGGCTCAAATGATGATGCTTTGATGAGCTTCTGTTTGTATGCATGTTTTTTCTTCCTATATATATATATTTCTTCCTATATAAATATAATGTGTTTTTTCTTCCTATATAAATATTAACATTTTTAAGTATATTCTACAGCAATAATACATACATATATATCCATTTGTCATCCATTTGTCCATTCATTGAATGACCACTGACTGAATGCCTACTGTGTGTCAGATGTGGTTCTAAGTGCTAGACATATAGCAGTAAATGGAAAAAGGAAAATATCCCTGCTTCAATGAGCTGTCACTCCCTGGTGGAGACAGATTATAAACCAGTGGTTCTCAAACTCAAGCCAACATCCAAATCACCTGCAGACAATTCTTAAAACACAGACGTCTGAACCCTACACCCAGACATTCTGATTTCCTAGGTCAAGACGGGCACAGGAATTTGCATTTCTAACGAGATCCCAGGTTCCATGGATCACACTTTGAGAACAAGTAGTGTAAACAAATAGAATGGCAAATACATAATAGAATGCAAGCTAGTGAAAAGTGTTATGAAGAAAAATAGCAGAAGGAGGGAGAACAGAGTGGATACAGTACTGTAGGTGCTGATGATTTAGGTGGGTCCATCAGAAGAGGCTGATCACTTGGCAGAGACCTGACAGAAGTAAGACACTAAAACTTGGTATCTCAGAGGAGAACTTCGAAACATGTGGCAGCAGGTGCAGAAGCCTTGGTGAGAGTTCCCTGGCCTGGCTGAGGTCACCTCCTCCTCCTCGTGCTGTGAGGATACCACACAAGGTAGGGCCTGTTATCATTCTCATTTTACAGATGAAGGAACTGAGCCACAGAGAGATGACGTCATTTGTTTAGGGTTGCAGGGATAAAAAGTAGCCGAACCAGGATTTGAGCCCATTTCTCATAAAGACTGGATGGATGGTTGGATCAGACAGGGGGATGGAGGCACAGGCTCCCTCTATGGGAAAGCAGGACATGACACTGGAAAAGGGAAGGCAGGAGGAAACACATTCAGCAAACCCCTTCCTCTCAAGGGATCCTGACAAGTTGGGTTTTAATCTAATTAATATATTCAGGAAGTTGAACCCATGAGGAATGTGATTATTTAATTGTTTTGTTCAAAGAGTATGAAGCAGGCTATTAGTCTGGGGTCGTGACTCCAAGGTTCGTTTCAGGTTATTACCTAGGAGGGTTTTGGAACAAGAGTGGCTGATTGATTCTTTCCCGCTGTTACTCTCATTAATTTACAAAGATTCATTGTGTTGGTGCTAATTTGCAGAGTCTGGAATGAAATGTAAAACAGATTCAGATGGATAAGAATTGTTTTGTATCTGCTATTCTATCTTGTTCCTTCCCCTACATTTTTCCCTTCTAAAGATTTTCAGGTACATGAATTTCTAGTCTGATTGTAATTAACTTTTTCCACACGACAAATATTGTCACTAATAATTAAGCAGTGAGCAGGAAGTAGATATTTGGCATTTCATTTCCAATCTAGCAAAAATTTGGCTTCTATTATTCTCCCTATGACCCAGAGAAAGTCGTCTAACCTTTGTGGCTCAGATTCCCCTGTTGGAAGAGCTGGATAATAAAATGCAGATCTGAACACCTTACCGCTCTCCCTCCATTAACATTTTTAAATGGCTCCCATGGCCTGCAGACAAGATAAAAGCTCGATGTTTCAAACCTTTGATGATTTGGCCTCAGCTTTGGAGTCTTGTACTCTGGCACCGTCCAGGCATATTTTTGTTCTAGCATATCAAACAGTGTTCTGTGTTCACTCTATTCCTTCTCTGGGAAGTCTTCCCCTACCTTCAGATATTGGCCAAATTCTCTTTCTTCCTTTAACGTGTTTCCACCTTCGTGAAGCTTTTCTGGCTGTCATAGGTGGGTTACTCAACAACTTAAGTGTGTTCTTGTTTCCTCCATTAACACTTGCCACATTTTATTGTGATTATTTGTCTAAGTGTGTGTTTTATTGTAATTATTTGCACGAGTGTGTGTATCACTGTTGGTGTATATATGGAAATATATGCATACCTGAGCATGTCCTTTCTTTGCATAGCAGAGAAGAATCCAGGCTACCCTTTCACAGTAACTCCCGGGGGGGACAACAGCCTATTTTCTGGGCTGGCCAGCCAGATTCGAGCTGCTAGGGGTTGTGAAGAAAATTGCAGAATGAATGCATTCTTCAGGGAGCTTAGCCTGGGTCTCGTTGGTCTCAGATCATTGGTTGCACTTTGGCCCCTCACCTTTCACCTCCAACGTAGTCTCAAAATTGAATCAAGATATTTACATAAAATATCTGACGCTCTCTGGGAAAATAGTCCTAAAACAGTGAGGAAAGCAGCCTGAACACAATTTTAGAGTCTTTAGCTTCTCATCTGAAAGAGATGTTTGCATCTCTGATCACTACGAACTGCTACGAATTTCATCACTCAAAACTGTCCAATTTAACAACTAGACTTAACTCCTCTCAGGCCTCCGGCTATGACAAACTGGTTTCTGAAGAACATTTTCATGGAAAGTGGCCCGTCTCTCATTGCTTCAGTCTGGGCCCAGCTCTCCCATCGCCTCTATCATGGGGTTAGCTGAGAAGGAGGTGGGGAGAGGCGAGGGGTCAAATCTGTTCCTTTTTATAGAGGTGGAGTGAAAATAATTTCCTGTGAAAGCTGGGGACATTTTTTCATTAGTTTTGCTTCCTGCTCTGGGTCTTATATGCTGGGTGATTTTTTTCTCCTTTTGGAACTTCTATGGGCCAACTTCCTGTGCCTGAGGGTGCTGAGAGATAGAGTTTTATGAGTTTGGCCCACCTACACAGCAGTGAGTCTGGGGATGGTGAGGAATGAACAGACAAGAGCTGCCTAAGCCATCCCCGAATATTCTGGATGTGAGCTCAAAGGAGAAGTCTCAAAGAGGTGTTTTGGGAAGTAGCCAACCACAGAATTTTAGGGTTCAGAAAGACTTAGTCGGTGTGGTGGGGTGGATATGTTCCACTTTCCTGCCCATTGGATTTCAATGTTAATATTCCAAAAACCACTTTCATACATTAGTGTATATCTGTTGGGAGTCACCTACGTGTTGTACACTGTTCTAGGTGCTGGATGGATCAGGCAGTGGCCAGAAACAAAAGTCAAATAGACACAAACAAAATGTATTGGCTCATTTAACTAAGGAATCAGGGTTTCTAGCTTTAGGCAAGGCTATATCCAAGTGCTTAATATCTGTAAGTGGCTTCAGGAAAGGCTGGATCTAGGTATTTAATATCTTTAGCTAGCTTCAGGCAAGGGTGAATCCAGGGCTTTATATCTTTGGGAATCCATCTCTTTCTCTGTACCTCAGGATTGAATTCTCATATTAACTTTATTCTCATTCAGGTTTTTCCTACTCAGTAACCAGATGGCCATGGGCGACTTTAGGCCCACATTCTTTCAGCTTCCAGCTCATTGAAAAAGGGCTTTCTCGTTCTTAATACTTCCAGTAAAAGTCTAGACATGGTCTCACAGACACAGAATGGATCTTATATTCCATCCTCAAGTAGTTGCTATGATTCCTAAGTCCATCCCTGGAGGAGTGGGGGGATTATATCAGCTTTAGTTTAGTCAGCCTACCTTAGTCATCTGGCCTGAGGATGGGAGAGCAGAAGACAATCAACTTCTATTACCAGAAGAAAAAGGAGTGATATTGAGCAAGAAGCAACATAAAAACATACATCCATTTTAACACATGACACAGGTTTTCCTTAAATGAGCTTCAAATCCAGGTTTTATAACACTGAGGCAGGTCCCTTTTTTTTGCTCTTCCAGTGTTTCTTTTCCTTCCTCAAACATTCATTATGCATTTTCAGCAGTGTGACATGCATACTTCTACAATGGCCCCCAGCGATACCCACCTGCTGGTGTTATCTTTATGTAACTTTTCAATGATGGATCGAATCCCATGACTTGATTCTAACCGGTGGAATATGGCAAAGATGATAGGAAGTCAGTTCTGTGATTTAATTATAAAAGATAGTTACTTTCAATATGCTAGCTGATTCTTTATCTCTTGTTGCCTTTGATGAAACATGCTGTTATGTTGGAGAGGCCCATATGGCAGGGAACTGAGTGCAACCTCTGGCTAACCACCTGCAAGGAACAGAAGCCCTCAGTCTAATAGCTGACAGGGAACTGAATGCTTAAAAAATTTCCGAGAGAGCTCTGGGGAGCATACCCTTGATGGATTGCCGTGTGTGATGGTTAACTTTATGTGTCAACTTGACTGGGCTATGGGATACTTTCATATTGGATCAAACATTATTGCTGTTTGAGGGTGTTTTTGGATGAGATTAACATTTCAACTGGTACACTGAGTGAAGCAGATTGCCCTCCGCAAGGTGGGTGAGCCTCATCCAATCAGTTGAAGGCCTGAATAGAGCAAAAAGGTTAACGTTTCCCCAGCAATAAAGAATCCTTTCCTGGGGTGCCTGAGTGGCTCAGTGGGTTAAAGCCTCTGCCTTCGGCTCTGGTCATGATTCCAGGGTTCTGGGATCAAGCCCTGCATCAGGCTCTCTGCTCAGCAGGGAGCCTGCTGCCCCCCCCCTTCTCTGCCTGCCTCTCTGCCTACTTGTGATCTCTGTTTGTCAAATAAATAAATAAAATCTTAAAAAAAAAAAAGAATCCTTTCCTCCCTGTTTGCTTACAGATTGGGACATATGTTTTCTTCCTGCCTTGGATTTGAACTGTAATGGTGCTTTCTGGATCCTAAGTCTGTCTTCAGATGGGAACACAATTAGCTCTCCTGGTTCCTAGGTTTTTGTACTGGGACTGGAATAAACTTATTGACTCTCTTGAATCTCCAGCTTGCTGATCCCCCATACAGGTCTTCAGACATGCCTACTTTTATAATCACATGAGCCAATCCTTATTGTAAAGCTCACAGATATGTAGATAGATAGATAGATCTCTATATATCTTATTGCTTCTATTTCTCTCAGGAGAAATAGAATATTCCTATTCTTTGAGAATAGAATATTCTTTGAGAATAGAAATAGAAATAGGAGAAATAGAAAATTTATATTCTATTTTCCATGAGAGAAATAGGATATTTCTCTCAGGAGAACCCTGAATAATACATCCTTTGTGAAATGCCATACTGGACTATTACAGTTGCTTTCAACACCCTGAGACGACTTGGCTATGCATAACACATAGGAGCAAAATGGGAGTGACTCAATCTGATGCCAAAGCTTGACCTGATTTACTGGCAGCTTAGCAAGGCTTGAGAGAAGATGCCAGCATGAAGGCGGAGAACCACATGGAGGTGAGGAAGGGATGAGAATAACATTTGCCATCAAACACATCCCTACTTGGGCTTATCTAGATACTATGTCACTCTATGAAGAAATCACCTATTCCCCTTCCTTGTCCTTTGAGAAAGTACCATACACCTTATAAAATACAAAGCTCTGAATGATTATTTGATGATCATTTGGACACCATACTTGTTTATTTTTCTATGATGAAAAATATTTTACTGTGCACTTGCCCCAATCCTATTTACTGTGCACTTGCCCCAATCCTATTTTACTGTGCACTTGCCCCAATCCCCTCCAACAGAGCTTTTCAGAGCAGACCTCAAGAACAGGTGGAAGAGGGAGGGAAGCGTGATCTCCACTCTAAATTCCTAGGTAGGATGCCCTTTTGCTCACTGAGGTCAGAGCTTTCTACTTAATATACTTCTGGAAGTATCACACTAGGGATAAGTTCCCTTCCATTTTTCATCTCACAAATATTTGACCAGAAAAGAAAAAAAAAGATTTAATCACAAAACAGCTAAAGTCAAATTCATAAATAATAATGTTTTAAAAGGTGAGTTGTTCCTATTCCACACAAATGGCAAATTTCTGAATTATTCATATTTAAGTTGGTCTTGTCTGAATTCTTAAATTTTTCTCTGGGTGGGCGTGGGAGGGACAACTCTTGTTTTCAAAACCCATCTTGCTTAAAAAGGCAGCTGATTTCTCTGGGAATATATGCCATGTGGTATTGCTATATTTCAAAAGACCTATTGAAATCATGTCAGTTGAGTCCCCCTACTTGCCTGCTAATGGTCATTAGGCATGCTGTGTAAACACATTGGTACTTCTCACATGGAATTACTGGAAAAAGAGGATCCAGAATTCAGATTCCAACTCCGAGATGATAAACCTAAGAAAAGAAAAAAAACATTGAAAATTCCTCAACTCTGTAACTATAATTACTGGTCTAAATTCAACTTTTTAAATTTATAGACTCAGCGGCTTTTGTTGATTTTGGAGGGGGGGAGAGCACAAATGTTGAAACCACTAAAACGACTTGCATTCTCTTCATTCCAGACGACCTCACGGTCTGAAAAAGAATAAGGAAGCCCCAAAATGCGTGGAAATCTGGGGAGAGGCAGCAAGGTGAGAGACTGTTGAAGTGAGTGGCTTGCTTCATGATAGCCAGGATCATAGAAATATTGAAAGTATGAAACCTGGTGCAAGTAATGAAAGATATGCTTTTCACTGAATTTTAGTATTTACTAGTGCTGTGGCATGGGCTTCAGTTTTTTCATATACTTAAAACACATATATTAAAATATATTATCATATATTATATATTTCATATTTTATATACAATATTACATATTATATATTTATATGAACAAATATATACAGGGAAGACTTTCTATATGTGTCACACCAGCCTTGCTCCATGAATATAAATAAAGTAAAAATCATGAATGTGACTGTGTCTTGTAAACATGAACTCTTGAGGCATCACTGATGTTGAACATGGAAGAAAACCAATACAGGCAGGTACAGTGCTGGGGGGTGTGATGCCCTGGGTAGGGCTCAGGAGGAAGGAAAAGCCAGTTATGAGGGAGGAAATATGGACATGGACATGATGCTCACAATCTTGCTAGGACCAGGACTGTAAAGTCCTGCTAGCCAGGTGGGGACTGTGAGGGACACATGAGCTTTGTAGAAGAGGAGAGAGCTCCTTGGTCCTAGCCTGTCACTACCATACCAGGATCCCAACCAGAATTTCCATGTCTTCCAGTTATTCACGAGCAGCTCTAAATATAGATTTTCATGTGATATAAGTGGAACTTAAAATTTAGAAATAAAGGAGAGCAAGTTGAGAAGTACTAGTGGGTGAAAAAGGGAGGTAAGAGTGGGTATGGATTACCTGTTCTGTAACATGTAGAACCACACAAAATGTAGAGATATATCTAAAAGTGTCTGGTGTCTATAAAATTTAATAATTTATTGTACATAAATATACCTATATTGCTTAAAAATACACTAATTTGTGATAGCTTTTTTCTGAATCATCATTTAAAAATGTGTACAAGCTTTTTTAAAGATTTAAAAAAAATTTTTTTATTATGTTGTTAGTCACCATACAGTATATCCTTAGTTTTTGATGCAGTGTTCTGTGATTCATTGTTTTGTTTGTTTGTTTTTGGAACACAAACAAAAACTTTATTGATTCCCACCTGGGTATTAATTTATTTTTTAAATTTTTATTTATTTTTAAAATTTATTTTCAGTGTTCCAGAATTCATTGTTTAGGCACCACACCCAGTGTTCCAAGCAATACGTGCCCTCCACAATACCCACCACCAGGCTCACCAAACTTCCCACCTTCCTCCCCTCCAAAACCCTCAGTTTGTTTCTCAGACTCTACAGTCTCTCATGGTTCATCTCCCCCTCTGATTTCCTCCAACTCCCTTCTCCTCTCCATCTCCCCATGTCCTCCGTGTTATTCCTTATGCTCCACAAATTAGTGAAACCATATTATAATTGACTCTCTCTGCTTGACTTATTTCACTCCGCATAATCTCTTCCAGTCCCGTCCATGTTGATACAAAAGTTGGGTATTCATCCTTCCTGATGGCTGTGTAATATTCCATTGTATGTATGGACCACATCTTCCTTATCCATTCATCTGTTGAAGGGCATCTTGTTCTTTCCACAGTTCTTTTTGCCTGTAACACCCAGCACTCCAAGCAATATGTGCTCTCCTTAAAAATGTATACAAACTCTCTACAGGTATCTTCAAAATCAGTATCTTCATTGTCTCTAGGGATGTTTCAAAGTTATTAACACTGTTAGCATACCATCTTCTCTAAATTGTTTGAGATGTAGCATAAAACTTCTTGAATTTGCAAAGCATGCTATTATTAGATATTTTATATGGAGGCGAAACAATACCCAGTCATATAACACCCAGGGAATTGTTCATTTATTCTATAGATAATATATTTAAATCTTTAAAGGAATTCATTTTCGGTACTTCCTTGTGATCTTTAGAAAGTGTGCTGTGAAAATTAATAAGGAGAAACCTCACCAAAGTGCACTTCGGATGCTAGAAGGGGAGGGTGTAGAGGGAATCCTACCACTCAATGTCAGTTATAAGAATTGTCAATTACAGACTCCTAGGAAGAATCTCAACAGGAAGGAGTAACCAATTACAGGCCCCAACAGGGAAAGACACATATTATACCTCCTATAAGAAATCAACTATATTTGTAACTCAGCCAATGAGAAATTGACATCACTCTGAACCCTTGCTTCTCTTTGATGGACTTTTGTTCAAAACAACTCCTCCCAACTTCCTTTCCCTTCTCCATAAAGTATTCCGCTCCTTTGTTTGTTGGATTTGCCCATGGTTTTTGCTATAGCTTGTTTGTCTCAGATTGTAATTCTCCACTATTCCTGAATAAACCCATTTTTGCTAGTGAAGTAAATGGCAGTTTTTTTATTTTTAAAGTCAACAATTAACATTGTAAAATGATATCACCTGGACTATTACTTGCTCTTTTTACTGATTAGGTAGATTTACCTTAATGATCTTTTCTTCTTCTTCTTCTTCTTTTTAAAAGATTTTATTTATTTGACAGAGGGATGCACAGTGGGAGGAAACACAGGTAGGTGGAGTGGGAGAGGGAGAAGCAGGCTTCCCACCAGGCAGGGAGCCTGATGCAGGGCTCAATCCCAGGACCTTGGGATCATTACTTGATCTTTTTTTTTTTTTTTTAAGATTTTATTTATTTATTTCACAGAGTGAGAGAGATCACAAGTAGGCAGAGAGAGAGGAGGAAGCAGGCTCCCCACTGAACAGAGAGCCCAATATAGGGGTTGATCCCAGGACTCTGAGATCATGACCTGAGCCGAAGGCAGAGGCCTAACCCACTGAGCCACCCAGGTGCCCCTCATTACTTGATCTTAAGGCAGACGCTTAACAACTGAGCCACTGAGGTGCCCCTAATGATCTTTTCTAATTAGTAATATCTTGTGCAAAATAAAGCATTTGAGAAAGAGTCTCATAAGATGACTTACATCTTTATAAGGGATATATACATATACTTGGGAGGGGGAAACTTTCTCCTCATATTCAGACAGATATGGTTTAAGAAACTGACGTGGACTTTTAAAATGTTAGATTGTTACCTTGTTTGTTAACTATTATTAAACACCAAATAATTCTATAAAATGAGTTCAGTTCTTTAACAGTCTCTTTCAGCGACTTTAAAATCTCCCCTGTCATTGAGGGGGCAGGGCAGGTGCCCTCCAGGTAGTGTTAATAGAAGAACCTGACTTTGGAAGAACAAATTTTGATTCTTTCAGGGGGAAGTTAGGGCAGACTGAGGACGCAGTCTCTGCTGTGACCTTTTCCCTTACATGGCATCCCACACATCACCAGAGAAAATTTTAGAACTATTTACAGTTGCTGTGGATATGGCCAGTGAGCGTTTGAAGTGAGATCAATTTAGCCAAGTAGGGACAATTTCTATTATTTTATTTGATCCTTCCAACATAGCAGGTGGCAGTGGATGCCCCAAACTTTCTCCCTCTAAACTACCTTTCCCAATATATTTTTCTTTCCTTTCCTGGATATACCTTTCACTCTATCTTAACTTGTTTTCCATAAAAATTTACTCTTGTCTGCCTCTAGGTACTCTTCTCCTTCCCCAGCTTTATGGAGGGACAAATGATAAATAAAAATTGTATAGGGACGCCTGGGTGGCTCAGTTGGTTAAGTGGCTGCCTTCGGCTCAGGTCATGATCCCAGCATCCTGGGATCGAGTCCCACATCGGGCTCCTTGCTCGGCGGGGAGCCTGCTTCTCCCTCTGCCTCTGCCTGCCTCTCTGTCTGCCTGTGTGCTCTCTCTCTAACAAATAAATAAATTAAAAAAAAAATCTTTAAAAATTGTATATATTTTTAAAAGATGTCATAAATATACATAATGGAATATTATTCAGCCCAAAAAAGGAATGAGATCTTGCCATAAGCAACATGAATGGACTTCGAGTGTATATGCTAAGTGAAATAAGCCAGACAGAGAAAGACAGTTACTATAGGATTTCACTTATATGTGGATCCTAAAAGACAAATGAACAGATAAAAAAAAAGAAAACAAATAGACTCACAAACACAGAGAACAAATTGGCGGTTGCCAATTTGTTGGGGAAGGAGGTGGGGGGTCAGGCATACCAGGTGAAGGGGAATGAGAGGTACAAACTTCCAGCTGGAAACAAGTAAGCCATGGGACTGAAAATTACAGCATCGGGAATAGAGTCAATAGTATTGTGAGAAATTTGCATGGTGACAGACAGTGACCATATACTAGTGAATGGTGTTGTAATGTATGGTTGAATCACTGTGTTATACATCTGGAGCTAATAGGATATTGTATGTCAACTACACTTTGACTAAAATTAAAAAATAAAAATGATATGAAAACAAACTATACAGTGTGAAATTCGGATATATCTATACAATGAGAAATAATTCGCACAATCTAGCTAATTAACATATCCATTATCTCACATAGTTACCATTTGGTGTGTGCTGGGGAGATAACACTTGAGATCTGCTTTTAGAAAATTTCAAGTACACAGAACATAGTACAAGATTATTAACTACAGTCACGATGTTGCACATTAGATCTCTAGAAATTATTCATCCCGCATAAATGAAACTTTGTACTCTTTGAACAACATCTCACTTACCTTGCCACCACCAGTACCCCCACCCCCTAACTTTGGCACCCACCATTCGACTCTCTACTTTTATGAGTTTGACCTTTTTAGGTTCCACATATAAATGAGATCATGTAGTATTTGTGTTTCTGTGCCTGGCTTATTTCACTTAGCATAATGTCCTCCAGGTTCATCCATGTTATTCTAAATGGCAGAATTTCCTTCTTTTTAAAGGCTGAATAATATGTATTCATTTTTAAACATCACATTTTCTTTATTCATTCATCTGTCAATAGACACTTTGCTTGTCTGTATTTTGGCTATTGTGAATAATGTTGCAATGAACATGGGAATGCAGATAGCTCTTGGACACACTGATTTTATCGCCTTTGGGAGTTCCCAAATGATGGTTTCTCAGTCCCTGCTACTCATCTTGTATTAGTGAGGAAGTTCTTTTTTGGAAGCGCAAAGAACAAAATCCAAGCCGACATGAAAGAGGTGGAGGAAAAGAGATTATTCTCTAATGTAATGGGGAAACTGTAAAAATTTTAGAGACAGGGTCCCATGTGATGTTCGTAGGACTTCTCATTCTTTATGCATTGGCTCCCTATCAGATAGATTATTTCTTTGGTGGGAAACGGTGTGACATGGTCCATGATCCAGAATGAAGACTCTCTCTCCTAGAATTGAGTAGATCATTTTAGGGGAATTCTGACTGGTCACCTGCCCTTCCCAGGACAAGTCACACCCTGATTGGGCAACATAAATCCTGTGTGTCCAACTCTGTAGACTGGCACTAAGACGGCTAATTGTGAGCCCCTCTCGGATATCTTCAAGGAAAAGGGAAAGATGGTTGGCCAAAGAAAAGTGAATAATAGATTTAGTATACAAACTTCCAGAGTCCAAAAGGGGGATTAAAAATGCATTTTCTCATGTTCTTTGCTCTAATTCAATTCATTTTCACCAAAACTTAACTTACAAACAAAACAAAACAAAACAACCTGTTTTGATCCTTCACTAATCCAGTAAGGTTGTGCCATGAAATTTCCAGTATGGAATGAAGCACACATTCCCCTGAAATCCTATAGCACTCCTTATCTAAATCACATTTTCAATTAAAACCAATTCACCAAACATTGCTTGTACTTATATATAAGACATTTGCTGGGGAAATGGCCTCTGCGGGTAGGAGCTTTTAAATATAATAGGTGAGATCCACATTCACACAGCCTACTAAAGATGACACTGTCTTCACAAACATGCTCCTAAAGACACTATGTATTTTCCCATCTCTGTCTTGTTAGTGCTTTTTCTTTGGGCTGCAATGCCCAGTCCCCAGTCTTTCTTTCAGCTAGAGCTAAGATATTATTTCCACCTCCAAAAAGCAAAAAGAATTTATTTTCTGCTAGTAAGCTTCTCCTGTAAAAGCACTAGAGTTTCAATAGTTGGTTATTTGTATGTGTGTGTCCTTAGCACACTGAAGGACAAAAGGGTGTACGTATTTAATCCTTTTTTCTTGGCATCTAGCATCTCACTTGACAGGGAGCAACCCTTCAGTAAATGGAGAATACACATATCTCTTGGCTCTTGTGAGAATTTCAGGTCCTGTAAGAGTGAGAAGCATGGAAGGCAGTGTGCTCCCAGGGGAATCACAAATACTTCCTAATCTCAGATGCCTTTGTAGTCTTTTTTAAAAATTTTTATTTTTATTTAAACATATAATGAAACCCCACCACCCTCTCCCAACCCCTCTCCCCCACCCCTCTCAGTTTGTTTTATGACATTGTTTTATGACATCTCTTTTGGTCTGTCTCCCTCCCGATCCCATCTTGTTTCATTTTTTCTTTTCCTACCTCCTTAACCCCCACCCCCGTTGCATCTCCACTTCGTCATATCAGGGAGATCATGTGATAGTTGTCTTTCTCCAATTGACATGGATGGACTAGAGGGTATTATGCTTAGCGAAATATGCCTTTGTAGTCTTAACAAGAACCTTTTAACAATACTATAAGGATCCCCATTTTCGAGATGCAAAAGCTGAATTGATTTGCCCAAAGTCCTGAGGCTTGTAAGTGACAGAGCTTTGATCTGAACCAGGCAGTCCAGTGATAGGCTCTTTATCATCTTATCCTGTCTGTCAAAGAGAATACTGTAGTTTTAAAAGTGTACTATGTCCCTGGTGATTGACAACTATTATTTCATTTTTTGGGTCCCTGTTTATTTAGTTCCCTTCCTTTAGATCCCTTCCTGCCTTAACTGAGCAGAAATTCAGAAGCCAGTGCTAAGGGAAGTGCTGACATCTTGCAAAGATCACATTCTTCCTTCAGAAAGGAAGAAAAAAAAAAGAAAGAAAGAAAGATGAGGAAAGGCCGTGGTTGGAAAGCTTGCCTGTAACTTTTCTTAAACACTAGAATCTAATTCTCTTGGTATACTTTACCTCATTCTGGAGACACCATTTCCATTTGACCACATGTGAATTTCACTGGAATACCAACATTCAAATGGGAGTGTAACCCAGAGACATTCACTTATACAGAAAATAGGCAGAAATCAGCAAATGCCAAGTGATGTAGTCAGAGGTCTCTGGCACTGACCCCCATGGAGCTTTCATCTGCTGGAAGCATGTCACTCATCATGGCATTTTGTGGGGAACCACAGCTAAAAGGCCCAGGCACATTCCCATAAAATGGTTATCAGATGTGAGCCTGCAATTTCTCAAAGAGGACCCTGTGGTTTCAAATTAGCAGTTCACCACAGAGCTAGAGACAACTCCAGGGGCCTCCTTCTCCAATTCTCCCAGAAAAGGGAAATTAGTCAAACCCAACTGTGGAGATAAGTAGTTTACTCCCTATGATCATCAGCTACATTGACTTTCCAGAAGTATTGAGTTGGATATGAAGATAACACAACTTCTTACACAAATGGACTAGACAGTCATGGAACCATCTTTAGCCCTTTAGACATTTGTGACCTTAAAAAATTTGCATGGAACAGGAAGATACTTATGATACCAATAGCTATGCTTTGCCCTCACTTATGAATGAGGACATGTAGACTGAACAAGGCTTTCCTAAGACCCCAAACACCCAATGAAGAAGCAGTGCCTCAAACATGGCTCTCCTAATCTTAATCTAATGTTTCTTCGACAATGAATAGAAGTTTGGAGTCTTGAAACTCACTTTTGCCATGAGCTATATGAACTGTGAGAACAGTAAGAATATTCTTCACCCTCCTATAACTTTGATTTCTTAACAATGTGTGTATGTTACAGGATGTATAGTGAGGGGCTGGTGGGTAGAGGGGCTGCTGAATTAAACAGAAGAATTAGGGAAATCCTCCCTGAGTTTCTGACTTTGAAACAAGAAAAGTATAGAGTCATCATCATTGGATCACAGGGAGAAGAAAATTTCAGGAAGGAAAAAGAAGCAACATGAAATGCCCTATAAAGAGAGGATGAAGATTCTGGACATATTTCAGAAGGAATAAGAAACCAAAGAGATCTCAGTGGATGAGGCCAGAAAGTGTGATGAGAAATGAGATCAGAGAGAAGGGAGCAGATTGTTTAGATCTTACTCTGAGTCAGGTGGATTATGACCTGATTTAGAATTTGACAGGACACTTGTGGAAGGGTCAAAATGAACAAGGAGGCCATTTAAATCATGCAGTGGTGAGGTCCTTATTGACCCCAGCAGAAGTCTTAGTAGAGTGATTGGGAAGTGAGCATGAATCAAGTGTGTTCAAGAAAAAAAAAATGGAAGAACTGGAGACTAAATATGTAAAGTCTCTGAATAAATTTGGTGGGAAAGGAAGAAGAGAAATGGGATAGTAGTTGGTGACCAAAGAGAGGTCCATAGAGGAATTTCTCATTCACACTCCTCCTAAATCTCCTCCTAGATAAGGACTTGAAGGCTTTGGAACAGACATTCAAACAAGCGTGCCCCAAATCATAGAGCCATGAGGCAATACTATCAATATTTGATTAGCTCATGCCTACCTCCCCACACATTAGCAACCAGGAAAATCATTAAACAATAAGCACCTGAAATTCCCAAACCCTTGAATCATTGTGATAATGCAGACCTTACAGACTGAGAACAAAATGCCTACATCAACTCCATAAGGACTTGCACCAGAATCCTTCCAAAGGCACGTTTGAATGAGAGGAGTAGAGCACCTGGCCAGACACATGGGGATTATAACAGGTCTTGATGAATATTTGTAGAATAAATATTAACCCCGAGGCAATGCCTGTGACCACGTTTTGTAAGCTGTGACATACACTTCTTTCTGTGTTCATTTCTAGTTTTCTAACTCCCTCTCTGGCCTCTTACTAGAAAGAGAATGTAGAGTAGAAACACTTTCCTAAGCTTACTCTCCACCAGGATCTCAGGCAGAGTCACCCACATTCAGGACAGATGCCTAAGTTGTAAATAATAATTTCGAGGGTTTGTAAATGGGATGATGTCATTGTGGGCATATTCTCCATGCACTTCAAAAGGAGGCATGGTGACATTGCTGTAGGCCTATGATAGAAGCAGACATTTTCCACTTGGAGAATTCAGTTCATCCTGCAGCTCCTGCATTAACATTAGTGCACTCTCCTAACCAAAGGAACTTTGCGTTAGAGCAGGCAGCTGTTTGCACCTCTCCAGCTGCACCTCCTCAACAAACTCGGTTGATATTCATGTTGAATACAAGCTCCGATTTGGGGATAATTGCTAGATTAGCTAATAACAGAGGTCCCTCCTTCCTGCTTCTATTACCCCTTGAATAGCTATTCTGATTGTTAAATCCATTTTTATTCCAAACAGAAGAACAAATTCCAGCAATTAGTGAACATTTTACAGTTCTTGACCTGTTTATAAGAGCATGTTTCTGTTGTACATATTATATGAAAAGCCAATAAGTAGAGCATGCTTCATTAATTGCAGCTGCTTTTACGGGTGCCAATATTTTTTTAAATACCACATGCATTAACTTAAAATGCAGTAGTTCAAAGGACAAAATAAAAAAAAATGTTCATTATTTACAGCCAAAGTTGAATAACTAATGAAAATTCTAAAATTTGGTAGAATGCTTCTGAAGAAAAAATTGAACCTCAGCCATTGCTTAAAGAGACAGTAGTCAAGAGTTTTGCAACCAGTTCCACATTGTCTCAAGTCAGTCATTTAATTATGCCTTTGGAAATATTACATTGTTATAAGCATAATGCCTGATATCATTCATTCTATTAGTTACACATTTTAGTAACAGAATTGAGATATGATTTATAAACTCTAAAATTCACTTATTATAAGTGAACTGTTCAATGATTTTTAGCGAATTAATACAGCTCTACAGTCAGCACCCACATCTAGTTTTAGAACATTTTCATCACACTTGTGTCCTTTTGCAGTAAATCTCTACTCTCACCCTTAGTCCCAGGCAACCAGTGTTATACTTTCTGTCTCTCCAGATCTGCCTTTTCTAGAAATTTAATATGCAGCTTTTTTGTGTCTGGATTCTTTTACTTAGCATAATGTCTGTGAGGGTCATCCATATTATAACACGTATCAGTACTTCTTCCCTTTTTATTGTCAAAAAAGTATCCCATTATATGGCTATGCACTCTTTATTTTTTAAATTTAATTTTTATTTTTTCATGCTAGGGATTCTTTAATCTGTACACCCAGTGTGGGGCTTGAACTCATGACTCTTCTGAGATCAAAAGTGGGACATTCTCCCTTCTGAGCCAGGCAGATATCCCTGAATATGAATTAAAAAAAAAAAAAACTATTCATCAGTTAGTGGGCATTTGAATTATTTCCACTTTTTGCCTACTGAGCAATGTGATTTGCTTTGGCCAAGTGAAGGTGATCAGAGTGTACTTCCTGCTCTTAGGATCTCAGATCATGATCTCAGGGTCCCAGGATGGAGCCTGAAAACCGGCTCCCAACTCCTTGGGGAGTTTGCTCATCTTCCTCTCCCATGGTCCTTCCCCCTGCTCCCTCTCTCTCTCTCTCTAATAAATAAATAAATCTTTTTTTAAAGGTGTGAAATAGCTTTATTTTCCAACTTGGAAAGGTTTAGTTACACATTCCAGTCCCTCAAAATTCCATTTACAAAGAGTGTAGCTCTTTCCGCCCTCTCCCCCCTTCTTGGCCCTTACCATCCGCCCACTAAAAGAAGCCAATCAACACTTTCTCATTCTTCCTGGGAATCTCTCTAGCTGGATCAGCAAGTTCATTAGGAATAGTTTTCTCTTTACGCTGATGGCAGTTTGGCACTGCTGGGCACCAACTGCTTCCCAACTTTCAAAAGCCAAGCCATTTCCTCAGCCCTCCTCCAGACTCTACATTTTTCAGCATTTTACCACTTTCTCACCTGTTGCCCAGTCTGAACACCTATAACCCACGCGATAGCCTTTTGCCTGAAAACTGCCCATGTCTGGGTATCTATTTCTAACTCAGCCTTTGTGTCGGGACTACCCACTCCAAAAGCTTATGGACTTCACACAACGCCCATTCAGTCTGCTCCTGATTCCTTGGATCGGCAGTTTGGGTGGGTCTCCTGCTGGTGTCACCTGTGTGACTCGCACAGCTGCTGTCACTGGCACCTCAGCTGTGACTACAGAGTTGAAGATGTTTTCACTCCTACAGCTGTGCCTGGGTGCCAGGCCAGGGTGGGGGTGTGTGTGTGTGTGGTGCATGGATCTCCTGCTGATCAGCCTGGGTGGTAGAAGAATTCCTGGCATCAACATGGCGTAAGCTCCGGGGCCTGAGTGTGTTTTCCACATCTCTGTGTGCCTCACGTTTGCTTACAGGTCACTGACCAAAGTCAACCACCTGCCCAAGCCCAGAAGGGACAGAGGGCAGAAGGGACCCTCACAGAGCAAAGTAGAATTCACTGGTGGCCGGCCACTCCTCCATCCACCAGGAAGCATTTCTTGACAGTCTGAGGCTACATTATAGTGCCTTGCTTTATACTCTCTTACCACACTGTACTTCTCTACAACAATTAATTGTATAATTTGATATTTAACTTCAGACTTCCTAGCTGGATATATGCTCCTGGGGACAAAGACGATATCTTCTTGTTCACTGATCTATCTTGAGAATGTGCCTGGTAAGCACTTAAGTGCTGGGTGAATGAGTGATAGGATAAAAATAGTCCTAAGGGAAGCTCTACAGACTTTACGGTTTTTCCTTCAGTGGCTAACTTATTGGAGTTTAGCTGCACCCCCTTCTTGAGTGGAAATTCCATAGTAACTGGGAACCTTACCCATTGTGTTTTTAAAAAACTCCTCAACAAACTATATACTCAACAAATCTTTAGAAATAAGGAAATAATATAGATATAATATATTAATAGATGCATGCTATAAATATACTAAAATAATATACTCTTCATTCAGACCACGGGGTCGGTTCAAAACTCAAAGGCCACCAAGACAAACATCCCAAGGCTGAGGGACAGGATATGGTCTCTCCTGGAATCTGCGCTAGATTTAGTTCTCTCTCTGGGAAAAGTTTTCATTATGTGAGAGGAGAATAGATGGGACAGTAGTCCTGCAGTGGGGTCACAAGTAGCAAAGGTGTTCCTCGGGGCTCAGGAGGAACACAGCTTCAGAGCACACCAGGCATGGAGAGAGGGGGAAAATTAGCATCATTATGCAACAGCAGCATGGACAGAGAGAACCCTGCCTTTCCTCTTTTCCCCAAACACCTTTCTGGGGGTGACCAGCCTGGCAAGAGAACTCCATGATGGCTTAAAGCCCCCACATGATGGCCAGGCAGCCAGGGTGCCCCTGGAAGTAACCTGGAACCTGGAAGCTAAGTGGCCTACTTGAATGAAGGACAATGAGAAACACATTATAAACCTAATGGAAGATTATGGAGATTGACTTTCATATTTCTGCATTCATTCTTTCATCCACTCATTAATTTGCTAACACTTAACTGAATGCTTACTACTATATCGACATAACTGTGTTGGGGAACAAGGACAGCTAAGGACAGCTGTCTCTACTGTGGCGAGAGAGACATGTGTTGGCATTGATAGACTGAGGACAGAGGAGTGTTTTCCCACCCATCGCTGCATTGACACTCTCCTCATCAGCTCTACAGGATGGGAAACTGCCTTGGAGTGTGTGGGCCGCCTGTGCCCAGCTCCTGTGAAGCTAGATATCCTGTAGGACTGAGATGCAGGAAGTCCAGTGGCTCAGGGCAGACACAACCATGCCTAGAGGAGGTTTGTTTCTGCCTCACCCTGCTTTGCTCAGATTTTCCTTCAAACCTTGGCCAGAATACCTGTGCAAGCCTTTGGACTGATAGTTTCCAGTTAAACTGGTTCTGACCCATTTGCCAACTTCCCAAGCCCTTTAATACGATTTGTGCTAACCCATATTGGGCCCCCGGAGCGTAGCTGTCTCTGTGCTAGATACACACGTATGCATGTATCTGGTTATTTACCTTTACGCCATCCTGGAGGTAAGCGTTGTTATCCCCATAACACGGATTGAGAAAACAAAGCTCAGAGGGCACAAAGAACATCCATGTGGTGGAATATTTAGAATATTCTGGTGCCTGTCATGTCTGCACTTGAGAACAGTTACTTTGCTTCCATGGTCAGAGCTCTTCCTGTCAGGTCAGTCTAGCTTCCAGAAAGGAGACAGGGGCAGGGTGTCCTTGTAGGCAGAGTGGGGTTGGGGGGATGAGAAAGACATGTCCCAGGTTTGCTGTGAAAAGCTGCCATGCTTCGCCAGACTCCTCCATCCCAGCCCCCTTCTCCTCTCCGCCCTCCACTGAATCCGTACTCTCCCCTCCATGACCCAGGCCAGTGCTCTTTCTCAAACGTCTCCCTTGAAAGGTTAACAAAAGTGTTTTCACTGGTGCTGTTGTCATGTGATCAAAGCATAGCTCAGGAAATGGGGTCCCTCGAAAGCTGTTTATCTAAAATCTCTTATTTCACCAGTTGGAGCGTTTTAAGAGCACATTCTGCACCTTCTCTCCCAAGGGCAAATATTTCGGTTACCTGTGTGGTAGGAGCCAGACGGAGGCCACACATACTTTGCTTAGTGAAAGGACACATTTCCTTTTATGCTCCTATGCACCCCCTCCCTGGCCAGCTTGGAGGCCAAGGGGAAACCCTAATCTGGTCTCTCACAGGACTTTGAGTGGTTCAAGGCAGCGAAGATTTAAAGACAAAAAGCTCTAAATCCAAGCTTAGGTGGGAGTGTTTTTTATTACTGATAAAAAACAGAGTCCTTCTTCTGGGTTATTCAGATGAGCCTAGAGTAAATATTTATCCTCTCAGCTAATGGGTCTGTTTCAAGGAGCTCTTGGGACTCCCAGACAGCTAAGCTGATGGATGGCTTTCTGCTTCCCTGGTCGGAGGGTAGCACTGGGCAAAATTCTCTGGCGTGGGGAACCCTTTCTCTGAAGCCTGCCTGTCAGCCTGTATAAGGCACAACGTCCCTCTCTGTGCGGGCATGGGGTGGATGAGGGAAGGCTGTGCTGGGACCGCCCGCTCTGCCCCTCTGAAGTGATTTAACAGTCCTAGGGTCACCTACCTCTGAGGAGGAGGAAGATAGATGGCTGCACCCCCTGCCTTCCCAGTAGGTTTGAATGCAGTACTTTGTTCTTTGCTAGTTTTGGAGAATACAGCTTTCACACCATGCCCCCCCCACCACACACACACACAATTTACATATACACACACAGGGAAATTTACATTTATGAATAAATGAAAGGGATACATATGGACACATTACGTGGAGAGTTTTTTTTTGCGTGTGGAGACTCTTCCTTATTCATATTTGTGTTCTCACATTGCCTAGCAATGCTTGGCATTGAGCAGATGATTAATACATACTTTTGGAATGAATACATGAATAATTATAATTATAATTATAACCATTTATTTAGCACTTAATAAGTGCCAGGTGTCGAAGGAAGTGCTTCAGAAACATTCTCTCATTTAACCCTCACCATAGACTGCTAACTTTGGTGCTGTCACTCTCCCCATTTAACAGATACAGAGAATGAGGCTTTGCAAGGCCAAGTGTTTTATCGAAATTTACCCAGCTGGTCAGTGGCAGCAAGGCATAACTGACTACAGAGTTGATGTTCCTAACACTCTCCCCTGGAAACTCATTTACCCTCAGGAGAAATTAAAAATATTTCTACAAATGTCACATCAAAATAACAGTAGTTTTATCTCCAAGGTGCCTACATGGAGGTCTCGATTTTGTGGTGTCTGTCTCAGACATTTCTTTCTAGTCCTTCTGCCCAGCCCCCATCATCACTCAGTGGAGGGCTCAGCTCCAGAGTGAAGAGCATATTGGCTGATTCCTGCCTATATCCATTTTCTATCACTACCAAAAACAAATGGTCAAAGACTTCACATTTTAATGCAGTGCTCATTTGTTACCATGAAGTTTGTTGGTCAGTTGTGGGCAGGCTAAGCGGGTCTCTACTCGGGGCATCATAGGCTGACACGAAGGTGTGGACCAGCTGCACTCTTACCGGGAAATGTTGGGGGAGAAGCTGCTCTCAGACTCATTCAGGTGTGGGCGGAGTTCGCTTCCTTGCAGGTGTGAGATGGAGGTCCCTGTCTCTTCCCTGCTTGTCAGCAAGGGAATGTTAGTTGCTCTTAGAAGCTGCCCACACTCTTCCTCATGTGGCCCCTTCCATCTTCAGACAAAAGCCCTCAGTTCTTCCTCGAGGTTGAAATCCTGACATTCTCATCTACAACCACCTGCAGAAAGTTCTCTTCTTTTAAAGGCTCATGTGATTAGATTAGAACCATGTGGATAACCTCTCTTTCAGGTCAACTGAGCCATGTAACGTTAACACCATCCCACAAATACTTTACAAGTTCTGGGCATTCAGGCATTAGATTCTGGGGGCCGTTCCTAGAAATAATTCCTGCTGTACTACCCTTGATGGCCATGGAAAAATTGCACCACTACTTCAAAGCTCAGGCAAGGCACCTGGCTCCCCCAAGATGGTATGCTTAATTATTACAGGAGATGCGTCTAGAATCAGAGCCCTTTAGACACCCTGTCATAGAAGCCAGAGCTAGGGTAAAATCTGGAGCATAACCTAAGTGTCTGTGGGTCCGAGATGTGGGCTCAGACCAACAGAGATCAGAGGGGCCCCGTGGAGAAAGCCTGGGATTTCTAGTAAGAAGATGTGGTGTCCACTTGCCACCATGAAGGTTATGAAGGTTATGTCTTTGAACAAATCAACTCAGATCTCTGAGCTTCTGTTTCTTCATTTACAACATGGAGGTACTACTACCTGTTCCTCAATTTTTAAAGGATTGTCATGTGGTTCGATGCTTTGTAAACCATCATGTTAATGGGCTATGCAAATCTAAGAGAGTATTGCCAGAACTTGTGGGTTACGAGCTGTGGAGAAGGAGAGCCTGGTTAGGTAAGAACATTCTTTATACCTTTAGGCCTTGGGCATTGCCACCTACAAATTTTGTATTCAGCCTTAAAAAGTTATCATTCATTCTGTCTTTTTTTAGTCTGCCTTTGTGTTACTCTTTACACATGTGAAGCTGATAGGTGTTAATCAATCCCTTTGGGGAATTTCATCAGAGATTAGTAGAGAGGACACTTTTTCACATAGACTGAGGGGGAAGAGAGAAACAGGAGGTAGGAGAGAATTGGAGGAAGTTCTGGAACCAAGAGGATATAGATATAGATGATACAGATATAGATGTAGATATACATATAGGAGGACATTTACTATAGGAATTAACTCACATGATTGCAGATGCTGAGAAGTCCCACAGTCTGCCGTCCTCAAGCTGGAAACCCAGGAAGACTGGTCGTGTCACTCAGTCCCAGTCCAAAGGCCTGAGAGTCAGGGAAGCTAATGTCTGAGGGCAGGAGAAGCTGCAGGCTCTAGACCCAACAGAGAACAAATTCACCCTTTCTCTGCCTCTTAGTTTATTCAGGCCCTCCACCAACTGGATGTTGCCCATCCACACTGGTGTGACTTTTCCCAGTCCTCTGCTTCAGATGCTAATCTGTTCCAGAAACATCTCCCAACACACCCAGAAATAATGTCTTACCTGCTCTCCAGACATCACTTCACCCAATCAGTCTCACTCATAAAATTAGCCATCACGAGGCAGGAGGGACAGGAAGGGCTAATTGAAGTCATCGGCTTTTACTTTTCTTTGCAGATGGATGGAAGAGAGAGTGAACTGGATGGAGAGCTGCAAAAGAGAAGGGAGAAGGTGATGCTTAGCAACAGCTGCTTTGGGAAAAAAAAAAAAAGAATGGAAATTGAGCCAACCCATCTTAAAGGATTATCAAGAAACACTTAGAGTCTGGCAAAGATTGGAAATCATAAATTTGTTATGAAGTCAATTAGCACAATTATGTACTTTTCTTCCAATAAGTCTCAGCTGGGGATCAGAAGCAAAACAAAACAAAAAAAAATCCCCATTTTCTTGAAGCTCAGAAAGAAACAAATATTTATTGAGCATCAACAATGCATCCATTCACTCTTAAAAGAATATTTATTAAATACTTGCTATGTTCTAGACACTGTTCTAGGCATTGGAGATGGAAAAATAGCAAGGTGGAACAATTTTCTTCCCTGATGGAGCTTGCCATTTTTTTAAAGATTTTTTGTTTTTAAAATATTTTATTTATTTATTTGTGAGAGAGAGAGACAGAGATAGCAAGAGAGAGCACAAGCAGGGAGGAGAGGGAGATGACCTGAGCTGAAGGCAGATGCCTAACCAGCTGAGCTACCCAGGCACCCCAGAGCTTGCCATTTTGTGACAAAAACCAGAATGATAAATAGGCAAATTAATACATAATTAAGATAATTGCAATGTATATGTCATCAATTTATATGTATATATTAACATTTCCATATGCATACATGTAGATTTCAATATCGATATATACATCCTTCTATATATTGTGTATATATGGAAATCTTTAAACCTATTTATCATCATCTTGAATGATCACACTAGCTTGTGAACCACTGTTCACTCATTTTACAGATGAGGCTCAGAGAAGTTCAAGATATTTCTCAAGGTTGCATAGAAAATAAAGGCTGGAGCCAAGATCTGAACCCAGGTGCTCTGACCCCAGGCCAGTGCTCATTCTGTTGTTTCTTTCTTTCTTTCTTTCTTTCTTTATTTTTTTAAGATTTTATTTATTTATTTGACAGAGAGAGAGGGAGAGATCATAATTAGGCAGAGAGTCAGGCAGAGAGATGGGGAAGCAGGCTCCCTGCCGAGCAGAGAGCCTGATGCGGGGCTCGATCCCAGGACCCTGAGATCATGACCTGAGCCGAAGGCAGAGGCTTAACCCACTGAGCCACCCAGGCGCCCCTGTTTATTTTTTTTAAATATTTTATTTATTTATTTGATAGAGAGAGACACAGCGAGAGAGGGAACACAAGCAGGGGAAGTGGGAGATGGAGAAGCAGGCTTCCCGAGGAAGAGGAAACCTGATTCAGGGCTTGATCCCAGGACTCTGGGATCATGACCTGAGCCAAAGGCAGATGCCTAACAACTGAGCCACCCAGGTGCCCCCCCACCCCACATTCTGTTGTTTCTGCAAGCTACATGACTGAGTTCCCTGGCAAAGTGGGCTCCTGGGAGGTAAGATGGAAAGAGATTGGTTAGTATTGATGAGAATGAACAAAAAAATTACTGACCAAAAAGAGCAAAAGATGATGAAGTCAAGAAAGGGAGGAAGGTCCTGACTGGAAAAATAGAGGAAGGGGGTCAAGAGTCAGTCACTTTCCTGGAGGATTTCCAGGATATAGGAGGGGGAGGGATTCACAGGCAGAAAATGGGCTCCGGTCATGGTCTTATCAGTATTCTGGTGAGGACGTCTGGTTTAGCAATTTCTTGTGTTTCTACTTTAAGATGGTGTTGGTCTTTCCTCTCTTATTCCTAGTTAAGTTTCTGGGGCACATCACAAAGGGCACATGGTAGGTCCTCCATACATTGTTAATTGAGTTGGTTAATTCAGATGCTTATAACACACAGAACAAATGGCAAGGGCTTCAGCATATGGTAACAATTCTGAAGACACTAGTATATTGCTACTATTGTTGCTTTTTCCTCCAGGTAAGCTTATGACTTAAAATCAAGAAGTTCTGTGTTTGCAGAGAGGGAGGCGATCTGGTGTTTTATTTACCTTCAGAACAGGCAATTTCCTAGACTCTAAGGTATATACAATTAGAGAGAAGAGAATCCCTTTGTCGATAATAAAACTCTTGAGGAGGCATTTGATGAATACACTGGAGATTGTTTAATGAGCCGAAACCACAGCCTTCTCAGTTTTACTTCCTCCAACTTCAGGGGAAGAGCAGGGCTGTTTCTTTTCCCCTCAAAGACCTTCATGTTAACATTCCAACTCACTCAGCATCACCTGAGTCAGCACATCACTGCGAATGACAGTCTAGTTCAGTGAACAAGCAAAATGGTTTATTTATAAGCCTCTTTCCCAACTGGGATCCTGGGAAAACTGCTGTTCTCAGAAGTAAATAAAGGTCAGGATGCCTTAATATATACTCAGTGGAAAGTCTGGTGATGACTCTTCTGTGATGGGTGAAATCGTGAGCTCTAAACTATTCCTGGATACGTTAGCGTGAAATTCTAGGGGAGAAGGTGCCATATTGAGCCGCACCCCTCATCAGTTTTAGTGTCCACTGCCCCCATCCATGTCCACATGCCCCCATTGTGTGGTTGTTGCAATAGCTTCTTAGCTGGTCTTTCTGCCTTTGAGCTCTCTGACCACCCCACTTCCATTCATCCAGGGCAGGTCTGTGTTCCTTAAGACAATTGCTACCACTTCAGTTCCTCTACCACAAAGCTTGAAGCATTGAATTGAAATCTGTCATTTACTGATTGTCCCTTTGTGGACTATTCACAGAACCATTTTTGTTCATTTGTGTGTACTTATTCCTCAGTGCCTAGAACTTTTGAAGTTATGTACCTGGTACAAAGATGGCATCAAGAGTATTGGTAGAATGAATGAATTGAAACATTTTATCTCCAGTACCATCTCATGTAATATGTATTATTTACCTGTTTCAGGAACTTCAGGTTGAAAATGGTTATGTGAATTACCCAAGATTGTAGGACAGAACCCAGGTTTAAAGATCCAACCTAAGCTAATTTCAGAGCTCATTTGTTAAACTAATATTCAACTCTGGCTCAAAGTGGCATTTAAGCAACTGCCCTAAATAACCCCAAATAGCAAGTCCAGCCCCTAGGCTGCTCAAGTTCTCCAAAAAGGACCTGTGACTTGCTTGTCCACATGCCTCACATGATGGTCCTCACTAAATTTGAACCCTACCCATCCTTAAAGTCCCAGTGCACCTGCTACCTTCTCAAAAAGCCAAGCCAGATGGTCTCCATGACAGAGTCTCCTTTGAATTCCTGCCACAAACTCGCCCAAGACTTATACGCTATTGCTATTTGCATGTTAGGCTGATGGTAAGGGAATGAACATCTTATTGATTTTTTATGTTCCCCACAGGGTCTGAGAAAGTGCTGGACACCAGGAAAGTCTTTAGTAAATGCTTTTTAAACTAAATCATATTAAATTTGATATCAACTTCTGTCAGCTTCTGGTTTCTCCCATCAGCAGTCGTGAAGGGATATTTACCAGAAAATACATTCTCCGGTTTGAGAAAATGGCATAAGTCACAGAGCAGCTTGGACCAGTCCCAAGGCACAAAGTTCTTCATGGCCTGATGGAGACTGAGAAAAGGAGGTATTTTTTTTTTTCTCCTTTTGGCATTATTCCCAGACTCCCCTAATTTTTGAAATCGAGCTTCTGGGAAAACTAAGTGCATACGTGCCTCCCCAGTCCCCAACATACATTGTACACACCCATTCCGTTGGACTTTACCTCACCCAGGCTTGTGAGCAAGAATCTGATGTGGGAGTGATGTGGAGAAATGCCCAGTAGAACCAATCAGGACCGATTTTTAGCATGGCTTTTGTGATACTGAAAAACTGCGGGAGAGCCGTCCTGACAAGTAAGATGTTGGAGACATTTCTGGTGCATTGATTTGGAAATCATCAAATAGAATCCTAAATGCCAGGGCCTGAAAACCTATCTCCACTGATCTTTCTTTCCTTTTTAAGGCTGGCAGAACTGCAAGCTGGGATAACACCAAGGTATTTTTAGCAGTGTATATTGATTTTTTTTCTTTTTTCCTTTTTCTCTTTGGAAGCTACTACATTCTATTATAACCCAAAACAACACATGAAAAAAGCCAGCTGCGGCAAAATCTCATTTAAGGCAGTGGCATAATGACAATGATATTAAAATAATAATATGTTAGAGAGTATCTGAAGTTACACCACTTGGCTATTCTAGCATAAAGCAGCTCTCCCAAATGCTCTGCTATCTGAATGATGCCTTCTAACTCAGTATTCTAGATCACAACTATTAAGGGAAGTGAACATTTTAAGATGTGGGGCACTTGCATACCGGCAGTCAATGGTCAATATTGATCCACCACCACGGGTAAGACAATCAGATAAAAGCTGAAAACGCGTATGTTCATTGCAAAGTTCTCTTCACTATCCATGAACTGACTTGTCTTAAATCTTGGCTGCCTTGTATGTTTGCAATAATAGGGAGCAGACAAGCCATATTATGTGACTTTGCTTGTTCTAGTAGAATATTGAGCCGAACAACCTCTTTTCTTTTTCACACAGACTACTTCTACCAGCAAAGCTCCAGGCCCAGCCTAGAACACTGAAACATCCTATAACTAGCTTTCTATTCCTTGTCCTTTAGTGTAGGAGCAAATATTTTCTCCTCCCTCCAGAGCTTTTGCTTAGGTCCATAATATAGACTCTGCACTGTCCTTTTGGAGGTAGCTTCAGCCCTTCCCTCCACTCCTGCACTCATTTCTCTTCCCAGGAGGAGGAGGAGTCTTCTAGAGGGTTCCTGAGACTAGTAAAGTATTAAGTGTGCATTACAGGGCCTTCTTCTGTAGAGTAGCTTGCTAGTGAGACTCATACATTCTCGATTCCTCCGAGCTCTACTCTAACCTGTTATGAGGGGGCCAGGGTTCACAGAGATGTCTGTTCCTCAGGAATGGTTATTTTTTACTAGGCTGTGCACCCGGCATGGAACCACCAATGCAGGATTTGAACTCACAACCCTGAGATCAAGACATGAGCTGAGATCAAGAGTTGCATGCCTCACTGACTGAGCTGCCCAGGCACCCCTCTTGGGAATTATAGTAGGAATCTTGACTCTGGTAAAAGCTCAAGCCACGGTCTCCAACTCAGTTTTAGCCACAGTAAACAGGCAACTTTGATCCCCACTTAACTGACTTCTGAATTAATCTACAATATAAAATCACACTGAATTATCAAAATAGCTTGTGAAAAACACTGGTCACTCACTTTATAGATGAGGCTCAGAGAAGTTGAAGCATTTCTTTAGGTGGCAAAGATATAAAAGTCAAAGCCAAGATTTGAACCCAGGATTCCTGTGTCTTCCTGATCTTTCTGAGGATAACAGTACATCTATAATCCACTGTATATAGTTGTACAGTTTTCTAGCATGTACATAAAACCATAAGGAGAAACCTTCCACATATATTGCTGATAACCAAGCAGTGCAAGTTTCTTTTTTCTTCTTCTCCTTCTTCTTCTTCTTCTTCTTTTTTTTTTTTTTTTAAGATTTTATTTATCTGTCAGATAGAGGGATAACAGGAGCAAGGGGAGCATCCGGCAGAGAGAGAGGCAGGCTTCCTGCTGAGCCAGGAGCCTGATGTGGGGCTCAATCCCAGGACCCTGGGATCAATGACCTGAGCCAAAGGCAGTCACTTAACTGACTTGAGCCACCCAGGTGCCCCAGTTCTGTCTTTCTTCTAGGTAAATGTCTCAGTGACTTCATCAAACTGGAAAATAAAAGCTTATGTTTTTCCTAGTGAATTTATGCAGGCTCTTTGGGATCCCTACTTAGTTCAATGTACTATAACCACATGTATTTTGTATAATCAGTCCCAGAAAAAATTCTGGGACTGATAAAGGACCTCAGCTGTTAGTTTTGTAACCTGTTTTCTAACCTTTTCAGAATTGGGGAAATACTTGTCCATTTCCACTTTCTTGACACTTATTCCTTCTACACGATTCTACAAGATAACTTGCAATTCCTTTGTACTTGTATCAGCAAGATATGTAGGTACCTTGGAGTATAATTTGTCTGCATCTAGAAACTTGAATGAACGTGAAGAATTCGCCTCTTCATTGTTCGCTTCCTCATTGCCTCCTTACTTTGTGTAGTTTCCAATTCCTCATTAAATGCATCTGTTCTGTGCCTTTCAATTTATGTTAATTTAAACAACAAGCATGTAAGAGCTAAGTCAGTCTGGTTTCTTGTGTCATTTGTTAACATGTACCGGGCTACACTTTTTCACCCATTTTCCCCATCACTTAGAGCCATTGATCAGGAAGTGACTTTGTGGCATTTCCTATGCATTTCCCACCTATCCCTGTTCCAGTCTAAGAAATCAGTGCTTTAATAATATTGGTGATTACAGCTCATGTCCGGTTCTGAAGATCTTCAGAGAAGAAGCTGTCCCAACCTTGATAGTCAATCTTTTCAAAGTTTAGCATCTCAAACTCTTAGGAAGTATTTTCTTACATCTTCCCTGACCCTTTATGTTTCACATGTGATTATGAGGCTCAGCTATAATGGTGAGGTACATAGAGGGCATCATATAATTTATGGTTCAAACCTGGATACTTCTGAAAATAGGGACACAATTACAATTATACCAATGCAACAGATTACGGCTCTTTAGGGCAAATGGAATGTATATAAACCATAGGCATAGATAGCAGTATTGTGAAAATATTCAGACTGGTTTTTATTCAGAAAGAAATATTAGTGCAATAAACTGGAGGCCAGAACAAGTTGACTAAGATCAGTAGCTTAGAAACAAAAATAATAGTTAGGGGACATTAATCCTTTATTCAAATATTATTGATGTGCCAAGCTGTGTTCTAGAGGCTAAAGTCATGGGAACTCAATCCTCAAGAAATCTCACCATCTTTCAGAGGACATTGAATAGTATATCTCTCTGTCTTCAGGTGATGGAAGCTGGTGGAAGGGGTACAGAATTGGGGGAAATACAGATCTGAACTTGAACTGGGTTCCACTGGTTTCCAGGTTCTGCTGTCACAGGTACATCTATCCAGAGACTTCCTAACTGCACATAAAAAAGATGCAGAAAGACATTCCGCCTGGTCTCTGGTTCCTTGCAATGGCGCACTTTCATTTTTCTTCAGTGTATGAGGTTGGGGATAAACAACATGTAGAAATTTATGCACATGTGTTCGGGGGGATTGGAGGAGGCTGTTAATATTCTCTCTCTCATTGCCAGGTTAGGATGCACTCCTGTGTCTACACTGGAGTCAAACAGGTTTGGGTTTGGGGGCCAGCTCTGCCATACCAGCATGGGCTCCATCTCTTGAATCCTCAGCTTCTTCATCTGCAAAATGAGAAAAAGAATTGCTCCCTCATAATATCATCAGGATTTAGTGAGATAATGCATGGAAATACAGAGCACATTGTCCAAGACAAAAGCCTGGTCAGCTACTAGTAGGCATTATTCTCCTTGTTACTGGCCTTTTCTGGTTACTTTTTCTTTCCATGCCAACCAACATAGCTCTCCAGAACTCGAAAATCTATAGGCTTCAAGACTTTCAGAGCTTGCTGGAGCCATCACATCCAAACCTCTTGTTTTATAGATGGTGATATTGGTCTAGATCACAGAACTAGTTAAATGATTGGGCTGGGGAGAGAAAGCAGGTGTCCTGATTCCCAATGTGGGGATCACTCTTACCACATCTTCCTCCCAAAGGCTCTTCAAAGAAGCCTTTACTGCCGAAGAGTTTAGACTGTCAAGGGAAGCAGTGCCATATTGATTGACACTGAGCAAGGATGCAGTAGTTTTTTTTCCAGTTTAACAGCTATCAGCAGCTAATTCCTTGGACACTTTAATTTCATTAATCTGAGCAGAACCTTGTCCAGGACTAAGATACAAGGTGTATAACCTCTTTCCCTTACTTCTCATAAGCATCCATGCATAAAAATGAGAATGCATGTATGCTCACAGTGGAGACAGGAAATTGCACTCCACTTTTTCTATGAGATGACTCCTTTTGTATTAATCACCTTGCCCACAGCTCCCCGATTCCCCGTGATAGTCCTACCTCCTTCACCTTCCACCCTTTTCCCTCCCTGCCCCACTCTGGAGAAAGCATGCAATGAAAACTCCTAATTATTTTTCATATATTTTTATTCTTTCAGCAATTCCACTAAGAAAAAGATAGTACTATGGGAGAAGCAGTTGCCATGGAAACTGGCCAAGGATAAACAGTCTCTTCTAGTGCGCTGTGTGGCAAGGAGACAGGAGTGGGAAAATAGTGGGGGTCACGTGGTTCTCTGAGCTCTGCCTGCCTAGCTCTTTGGACCCTACAAGGGAATGCCATTGCACATTGTGTTAAGTGACCCTGGAGGTATGAAGGGAGGGTGTTAGGACACATCCTCGGGTGTGCATGACCCAAGGGAAAACGGCCCACTGGATCCATAGACACTGGAGACTTTTAAAGAAATATACTTGTCATTGACCTTCTGAAGATCTGCTCTGAGCTGGAAGCAAAGCAACCTGGGCTGTTAGCGCCAGGACTCTACTAGCTGCCTGCCTGCTGAGGACCATCAGAAGGTGGCAGACGAAATTCACCAGCTCTGTTTCCACTGTTCACATCGCCATTGAAGGCATCAACTTGGGGCCAGCCTTCCTTGGTTCAAATCCTAGTTCTTCCCTCTTGCCAGATACATAATTTTAGGTAAGTTCTTCTACTCCTGTAGCCTTCAGTCTCCTTATTTGCAGGGATAATGACAGTAATAATGCTACTGCTGATAAACCTTTTCAAACATGTATTTATAAAATGTGAAAATGTCTACCCCTTTGTACAGTGTCTGGCATGTTTGCAGAGGCTCATTAAGTGCTGGTCACTGTAACTGCTTATATACTAAATGATTTTTAGCAATAGATATGATATTATGTGCCCTGTAAAAACTATTATTTTTAGATAAATGTCACTTTGTAGTAACAGAACATTCATTTGTGCTTCAAATTCATGGCCATCCTGCAAGATAAGTATTCATATAATAAGATTTTTACATATACCAGTATTAGTTACTATAATAATATTAGTAATATATATGCATAAACATATAATATGTAATGCTAACACTTTGTAAGTCACATATAGATGTAACACCATGTATGTACATTTATAGACGTAAACCAGTCTCAAAAGCATTTTATCAAATGCCGTTCCTTGTGTAAAATGCATTGTTAAATTGTAACAGATTATCGGTATTATTTGTAGGTGTTCTCTGTCCAGGTACCCAAGAATGAAACAGAAAGAGACCTACCTCGTCAGCTTGCAGAAAGCCTAATGGGAACCTTGTGTTGTACGTGTGATCTGTGCTACAATGTGGAAAACTGAATGGATAATGCAGTGAGTTTCCATTTCCCAAGGAACTCATTTTCTGCCTCAGATTTCCTCCAACAGAGCTGAGCGGGAACAGTCTGTCTTGGTGCAGACACATAATACCCAGCCCCTCTCCGGAGTGCCCCTGCTTCCTTCTGTAGCATTCCAGCCACGTGTCTATGCTCTAAGAATGTTGTCTTCCCCCATCCAACAATGCTTCCACTTTTCCTTGACTGTCCTGCTGTTTCCCCAGCATCAAGTGTCCCTCCTTCTCCTTCCCACCACCCCCATTCCCTTTATCTTCTTGGATTGGCCTTAACAACTCTTTATACCACAACTTAAACATCCCCTCCATACAGGATCTCATGATAGGTTAAACATCCATAGTGCTACCTCTGTATCAGATGCACACACAATATCTATTTTACATTCTGCATTTTATTAATAATGTGTGTGGTTTTGCATGACCTTCACCACGACTCACCTCCCAGAGGGCGGAGCCAACTTCTGGGGTACTGATGCATTCCCAGAGTGAAACATGGTGTCTGGACCAAGGGTGTGTTCAGTGTTTGCCTGTTGGGTTGAATAGACTCTATCTAGTAAAAAGATCCTTTTTGGGTCTAAACCCTGCTACAAAAT
This sequence comes from Taxidea taxus jeffersonii, assembly GCA_003697995.1. Classification (NCBI taxonomy): domain Eukaryota; kingdom Metazoa; phylum Chordata; class Mammalia; order Carnivora; family Mustelidae; genus Taxidea; species Taxidea taxus. Next base: position 75,512 of record ML104207.1, read on the forward strand.
TTTGCCAAACCTAGAGGAAAATAGGTCAGAACTCAGGCTTTCATTAAGGAGTTTGGTGCCTAATTACATGGGTCTGTTTTGACCCCATCACTTACTGGTTCTGATTTTGAGTGAGTCATTTTGCAACTCAAGCATTTATGAATTCTTTTCTACTCTTTTCTCTTTCTTCATCTTCCTGCCCCCACCCTCAACAGCATCCTATGTGTTAGGATTATACCAGATGTTGGGGGTACATAAATGAACTCCACATTGAGATGGACTAAGGGTTGGAATAACACAGTGTTTAATAGGGATGAAAAAGAGGTAGAAGATAGTTATATCAAGGTGGGGGGTTGTGAAGGGAGTCAGGCTCACCTAAAATGTAAACAGTAATAATATCTGTAAGAGCCACACGAATTTTAATTCCCCATACTGCTTTTAATGCTGCTCATTGAGGAGGATATAATGTGTTTGTATGGGGAATGGAGAGCCCCAGTGGAAACACAGCTGCTTCTAGGTATAATAAAATAGATTACAATCAACTACAACTCTGAGAATCCCCTTAGCAACCGTTCATTTGCCAGCCTGCTTTCAGAACTGGTGAATATCTACAGCCAGGCCTTGAAGAGGGAGTCCACAGGGCAGGGAAATTTGATAAAGAGGCCAAGAAATAGATAAGTCGGCCACTCAACAGCTGTGAAGGGAGGTAATAGAGTGATAAAGAAAGGGCTGCACCAATTAAAGTCTAGCCAACTGAATTATGAGAATGAATGCTGTTTAAATGAGGACGCAGATGCCAGCATCTCCAAACCAGCACTGAGGTCCAAGCTTCTTTGTATGGTGTTTGTGCCACGGTGTGTTTGTGAGTGTGGTGTATCATAGAGAATCACGTGCGGACAGAGAGAACCATGAGGAAGACAGATAAAGGAGGTCAGGAGCTTCCTGAAAATAAGAGTCACGGCTTTGACTATGGTCACACACACTTGCTGATGCCTACTCTGAGCAGCATTGGATAGGTTCTCTCCCAAGCACCTCTCTTTCTCTCTCTTTTTAATTTTATAAAATGTTATTTTATTTTATTTAAATTCAAATCAGTTAACATATAGTGTAGTATTGGTGTTAGGAATAGAATTTACTGATTTATCACCAATATATAAAACCCAATGCTCATCCCAACAAGCTCCCTCTTTAGGACCCATCACCCATCTAGCCCATCCCTCCCACCTTCTCCCCTCCAAGAACCCTCAGTTTGTTCTCTTTATAGAGTCTCTTATGGTTGGCCTCCTTCTCTATTGTTACCTTATTTTACCCAAATATCTCTCTTAATGTTCCCTGCAGACATAGGACAAGGGGGATGTTCTATCGGATTTACAAATGACAATACCTGAGAACCAGTAGAGATTAAATTATATACCCAAGATAACACAACTATTCAGAAGCACAAACAAGACTGTTCTATTATTTCTGAGTCCAGTACTTCTCTTCCTTCCATAGATACAGATAAACATGTCAATTTGTACCATTTGGATTGCTTTGGGGAAAGCTCAAAGTATAATTTGTGGCCTCTCGTTAATATTGATAAAGGCAGACTATCTTTTTTGCAGCTGCATAAATGTTTAAAATTCTGGGGCATGTTCATATGCATAAATTGCTCTGGAGAGAGTGATGAACTAATCAGTAAAATACAAGAAGGGTTTCTGGAGGTTTAGAGCAAAACTCTTTCTTTATTAAATTTATTTATGTAAATTTAACTGGTCACATGTGGCTATTAATGTTTTTATTTGGGCTGATTTTAATCAACGATGTCATCTTGACAACATGTTTCATGGTAGAGGGCAGGCAAGTAGGGGGAGGCAGGAAGGTGGAGAGGGTGGTAGGAAGGGGCAGGCAGAATAAAACCATGCAATTCTAGGATACAGAAGGAGAAGAGATCTTGGAGTTCATCTACTTTAACCCTTTCCATATGCTAACGAGCGAGTTGACACTTAGGGAGATGAACTGAAATCCACACGATGGCCAAACACCAAGAAGATCTTAAGTGTGTTTTTGATTTTGATATTTATTAAATATGTTATATGCACTTGCTTTTCTTTAAGAAAAAAAAAAAAAAGCCAGGGTGCTTGGGTGGCTTAGTTGGTTAAATGTTGGACTCTTGATTTTGGCTCAGGTCATGATATCAGGATCCTAAGATTGAGTGGTCCTGTCCCAGCCTCCCCCTACCCTAGACCCTGGGCAGGCTCCTCTGCTGGGTGTGGAACTTGCTTAAAATTCTCTCTCTCTGCCCCTCCCTCCCACTTGGCATGTGCATGTGCACACTCTCTCTGTCTCTCTCTCTCTCTCTCTCAAAAAAAAAAAAAGATTGCAATAAATATCTTATGTTTTAACCACAACCAGACTTCCATATCACTAGGTTACAACATACATTTGAAACTGAAAGTATTCACACCTATACATCTGCCTGAAAAGTTGGTACACACCGAGCTCTCCCTTTTCCAGATCACTAAGATCACTCTCAGTTAGCATGCATGTGGTCACCATCTTATTCAGAGAATAATCAAATCATCTCTGTGTTGACAAGTCCCACAGAGATCATCCAGAACAATTTCCCATTCAGTGTAGGAATTGCCTTGACCTGCTTTGGGTCATGGCCTTCTGGCTCAGCCCATCTAGGGAACCAAAAATAATCACAAGGCAATTCAAACTATGCTAAGTAAAGGCTGGCTGAGAAAAGAGTTATTCTTTCTTTGGAAGTGTAAGATGGCTTGACCTGTGTCCAGCTGCTAGCATTGGAGGTATCAGGGTCCAGTCTTGGGCTGGACTTGCCTCATTTGGTCATGATTGAGAGGTTTTGGGTTGGATGGTGATCACTGTGATTTGAAGACAGGATAATGGGAAGCAGCAGCAATTCTTCCATTTATTAGCTATAGAGTCTTGGGCAAGTTACTCACACTCTCTAGGTCTCATTTTCCTTATCTCACAGAATGATGGTGAGGGTGACGGGTTATAAAATACAGTACCCTACTAGCCCTGTGTCTAGCACATGGGATCATTTGGACCCTCTGTAAGTCTCACCTACAACAAGATGGTTACAGAGTTGAGAAATGAAAGAGGCAGATATGAGCTTGGCAAAAAAAGCCTAGTTCTGCACTGGAGAGTGGGAGAGCTAAAGCGTAGACTCAGAAATACTAGGGCAGTTCATCCCCACTGGGACCCTGCCAACAGTGAGCTTTGCCAGTTCTTACTTATCAGGTCTCTGGAATTTGCTGATGTCACTGCTATAAAACCAGCCAGACTGATAAATAATCAATGCAGTTGGAAAACAAAATCTTCCCAAACACACCATTCTTAGGGAGAGAAATCATGAAATGAGGTACTTATTTCGTTCACTGTCACATCCCCAGTGATGCGAACAATGCCCAGCACCTCACACCCACTGAGCTAGATTTTTAGATAATGAATCAATCAATGAGAAAAACAATTTTTGGTAGGACTGATGTTGAGGATATTGCTCCATAGATTAGTGGCCCCTCTCTCTGAGAGCCCAAGGGAGAAACTTCCTTTGGGGCTGAGGACCAAAAATGAGTCTCCCCTTCCAGAGCAACAGTTGTTTTTTAGTGACATAAAATGAGGATCGTACTCTTTTCTTTCCACTGGCTGCTACATGACTCAGAATAAAACTTAGAGCCCATCTCTAGCAAAATATTATTTTGCTTTTCTTTTATTATTAGTTTTATCAGTGTTCTGCATGTACAACATGTGTGTGCATGTGTGGATTTACTCTTATTGTGTTACATGCCCAGGGAGCAATATGTCTGTGTCTTTTTTTTTAAAGGATTTATTTACTTATTTGAGAGAGAGAGAGAGAGAGAGAGAGAGAGAACACACAAGTGGGAGGGGCAGAGGAAGAAGGAGAAAGAATTCTAAGCAAACCCAGTGCTGAGCTTGAAGCCTGACTCCAGGCTCAATCTCAAGATCCTGAGATCACGGCCCTAAAATTTTGACCTGAACTGAAACCAAGAGAGTAGGACACTTAACTGACTGGGCCATCCAGATGCCCCAGTCTGTTCATGTCTTAAATAAAGTTGTATCAGTTGCATATTCTTTTACATTCTTTACAATGTTCATGTGTATGGAATGGCTGTAATGCTTTTTCTGTTGGATGGGATTTTAGCAGAGAGCCCAGTGGAAAGATCAATAACTCAGTATCTCTGTATTTTTTTCCCTCTGGATTGGAACTCCCAAAGCTTTTGAATTAAGATACCTTTCAAGGTACACCTTCTATTCCTAGGTATGATCTCAAGAACTGTAAAAACAAGTCTGGATAATAGCTTCTCAGATATATGAGGGTCCTCTTGACTAGAATTGCCGAATAAAACAAATAATGCACACTTAAACCAAATTTCAGATAAAAAACAAATAATTTCTATATTATTAGCATATTCCAAGTATTATATGAGAAATATGTATACTAAAAATTATTTGTCCTCTAACTCACTGGGTGTCCTATAATTTTATTTGCCTAATCTGGCAACTGTATTCTTGATAGAACCCCAATCCAGCTGTGGCAAGGAGTTTGGTACTTGAAGAGCCCCAGTTAATTGGAAGCTAATGAGTCCATAAGGTCTTGAGTCTGATTTTGCTAAGGGACTTGAGGTTTTTTCCAGCTACTATATGGAACTCTCCACCCTAGAAGAAAGCAGAGTGAATAGGTCTCAGTCCTTGAAGACCAACCAGTAGGGGAGTCACTTTCTTCAGTTAGGTTTGAAGCAAATTCTCTCACAGAATTTTTTGTGATGCTTCCTTAAAATGCATTCAGTGTTCATTAAAATGATAAAATCCTGGTCTTCATGCCCAAACCCACTTCTGATTGGCTGATCTGACATCTCATTCATGTCTCTATCAGTCTTGACTAAGTCCTAGGCCTGTTCCAGGAACTGACCTGATTTCTATGGGTCAATAATCCACACCCTCCTTCCTCCCAGAGACACTGATTTGACAATAATGCATGGAACAGTTCTCTTTATGAGAAATCCAGAAAGTAGTTACCAGCTCCTGCACCCAGCTGTTCATGAAAACAGCTACATTGAAGCTGTTAGGGAAGTTTGTGATATGCTTTCATATTTTAGGTGGTTGGTGCCACATTGCTTTATGTGGATGGTGCCACACAATCTGAAGGAAACTTCCAGCTCCTGGCTTCTCCCTGAGGTGGGAAAGCAAAGATAAGACCATACATTTAACATTCTGAATGTGTTTTGGGGAGGCTGCAAAGACCCTGAGGCAGGAATGCAATATGTATTATGGTTGCATCTAGGGCAGCTTTGCAGTAAAGGTCATTGCTTTGAAGGCAAAGAATCTGGAGATAACATTTCAGCAATATATCTTTTACCATGTACGTCATATACTTTGTGCTCTGTATCTTTGTTCATGCTATTCCTTCCATCAGAAATGCCTTTCCCTCTTTTCTGCCTCACTACTTACTGAAAGGGTTAGGTTAAAAGTAACCTCCTGTATAAACCTTTCAAGTTGAATGGCCTAATGCATCATTGACTGCTTTCCTTTCCCTATTACCTTGGCTGTTTTTGACACGTTGACTATATTTGTTTTGAGCTTTTTTACATTATATAGTAATTAACATATTATACTTATTTCTTTCATGAAGTTTGGATTCTTTCCTAACTACCAGGTATCATGATAGAAAGCAGTTTCCCCAGCTGCAACATAGAACACTAGCCACCTCCTTCTCCAGAAGGTGAGCCTGGTACATGGAATCCAGCTACAAAGTCTTTGTCTAGTCCTGTACTAGGTAAACAAACTATCTCCCATTTCATGAAAACCAACAATCTTCAAATTAATTTATGGTACAAAAGGGATGAGAGACTAATCAGAGGGCAGAATTAATGGGATAATAAAATACTTTCCTCCTTTCTTTCTTCTCCTTCTTTCCCTTGTGAAGTGGTCTTCTGGATGATAAGACTTCATAGGAAGGTATAATTTAAGGTCTGGGTGTTTGGTGCTTAAGAACATCTCAAACAATGATATGAGCATAATTTGGAGCACAACCCCAAGAACGGGAGGAAAAAAAGGGAGAGGGAAGTATATGAACATTGTCCTTTGAATATGGACAGACTGGGGGAGGGTAGCTGGCAAATTTATGGGCAAAACCATAGACAGGAAAGACTCATCTTGGCTGTGTGTGCCCATTCTTTGTTTTGGGGAACCCAAGAAACAGGATGAACTTGGGATGCAGAACCAGTGGAAAGGGGGGTATCCATCTAGAGAATCTTAATGTGGTCTATGAAGTTATAGGAAGAAAAGTGTTATAGTCAGAAAAGCACAGGCTTTCATGCAAAAATAACAGAATCAAATGAGTGAATTCGTCCAGGCAGGGTTGTAGTGACCTAGGATAGGCACATCCTCTTTCATGGAGATAGCTACCATTCAGATCCAGGAGGATATTGCAGGCAGGAATATGGCCCTTTGTTCTCAAACTATTTGTTTGTTTTTGGTTGCATCATTTTTCTCTCCGAACTTCTAATTTGTTTTATTTTGTTTCAGTAGGAATTACCTTTACATTGAAATAATATGACTTAATTCAAAGTAAAATGTTTTGAGGAAAATGCTCTGGTAGTATGTACCAATGATTTTGTTGGTTTTGTTTAGTTTTTATTTTTTTTAGAGAGAGAGATCGTGTGAGTGGGGTGGGGAGAGGCAAAGAGAATCCTAAGCAGGCTCCCACTCAGTGTGAAGTCTAAGGGGGACTCAATCTCAGCACCCTGAGATCATCTCCTGAGCCAAAATCAAGGGTCAAATGCATAACCAGCTGAGCCACCCAGGCACCCTGTACTAGTGTTGAATGTACCTAACCTTATAACTCAATATTTCCAATATGTCAAGAAACATGTACACGTATTTAACAAAATAGATGTATAAAAATATTAATAAAACCAATGTCTATAATGTCCAAAAATTATAATCACCAAAAGTTAAATATCCATCAACAGTATAATAGAAAATTAAGTTGTTGAATAGATATGTGATAAAGAATTTATAACATGTGTAACCTGTATTATTTATGTAAATGAATTGTGGAATAGAATCTGTACAATGTACAAACTATTGCTATAGGCAAGAATGTGAATGAATCTCACACGTTGTTAAACATAAAAAGACATACTCTATATACTGAAATGACTTCATTCAGAGAAAATCCTATAATACGGAAACACAAAACTAACCAATGGTAAGAGAAATGAAGACAGTGAGAAGGTGGTGGTGACAGGAGGGCACATGGATGGGGCTTCTTGAGAACTAGTAATAGTTTCAGTACTGATCACAAAGGCATCTTCAGTTTGGGAGGGTTAATTGAGCTGTACACTTATGATATAAATGATTTCCTATATGGATGACATATTTCAAATAAAAATTGCTTTAAAATCAGACCTGTAGAAAGATAGGAATCATTGATGAAAAATAGATAAAGTAAAAAAATCACACATTTCTATGAATCTATCAGCAAAGTGCTGGATGCAAAGAAGCTTTGCTGAACGGAATTCCATAGAGTGGGGAACCTGGACTTTCCCCTATGTGGGCACAATTGCCTTATCTATGTGCAGGTGTGCGGATGAGGGGTCTATACCTAGATCAGGCTAGTTTGCAGTGCCAAGTAGAAACACGCAAGCCTTTGATGACAATGAGATTCCGGGGATGGACTGGTGTGTGGAAGAGCCTTGGAGACAAAAATGGGTCATTCAGGAGAGTTCTTCTGATCCACTCTCCTGAAATTTTCCCAAGAAAGTAGCTGTGGTAGAAGGGCTAGGAAGCTAAGAAAATTCACCCTCTCTTACAGTTCACAGTGCTTATGTTCTGGAAACCTGTTGAAATTGAAATGAAAAGGGAACCAAGTCTGTCTGAAAAAGTGGGCCAATGTTTTCCCACCACAACTGTGACAAGAACAGGAAATTAGTTTCTTGGAAGCCCCAGATTGTGGTGTTTTATAATTGGGCTAACTGTATAGATTGAAATGAATTTAATCTAGTTAAAGTTGTAGCCCAGACAGTCTCGGCTACCCTGAGTATAAATTGAATGATTACCTCCTCAACCAACTGCAAAGGAGAGGGAAGAACTTTTTAGCTCAGAAACAACAACAACAACAAAAATTGTACCTCACTCTCCAATGTCTTTTATGTACAATGTGCTTAATTCAGTTAAACAATTATGATATATGGGAAGAAAGAAAACATAATCAATTATCAAGAGAAAAAAGTCATTAGCAGCTGAAGAGTGGTTGTTTTAAAAATCTTTGTCTGTTAGATTAAGTATCTAGGATAATTTGCAGGGATATGGAGAAGATAGATGAGCTTTTGATGATCATGAGAGCTAGTGCTGTAAGATGGAGTCTAGAAGAGCCCCACACGAAAAACATTAATATTAGGATTAGCAGAAGAGTACTTGAAGGTAACTTTATAAATATAGAAAAGTTATAGAATCATAACTTTATAAATATAGAAAAAGATTTATATATTCTATGTAAATATAGAAAAGGAAATGGATATAATCAATGACCCAAAGGGGGGATTTCAAGATAGAAATGGAAACTATATAAATGAAACAAAATGGAATTTCTAAAACTAAAGAATGTGCTCTGACATTTAAAGATATAATCATTAGATGAAATTAGCAGAAAAAAGTTTGACGAGCTTGAAAACAAAATATAAAAACTTTTAAGATTCAAAGCCCACAGAGAAAAAAGTCTGAAGAACATGAACTCAGTGACCTTTAGAACAACATCAAGTGGCTTGACATGGCAGATAGATTCACAGAAGGAGAGTAAAGAGAGGAAGAGAAGAAAATATGATTGAAGAAATAATGCCTGATTTACCCCCCAAAGATGATGAAAAATAGCCTACAGATCCATAATTTCAGTGAATCCTAAAAGACGAAAGAAAAATAAAACCCTAGACATATGATAATTAAACTATTATAAAAACAAACATAACATATGTTTAAAAAAGTAGAAAAATCATAAAAGGGAGCAAAGTTAAGGAAAACAAAACAAAACAAAACAAACAACCCAGCTGCTTTTTCATCAGAAAAAATGCAGGAAAAGAAATGCAAAGGATCAAAATTAAATGAAACACACCAACAAAAAACACCAAGAAGTCTGATTTAAACCCAATCACACAAGTAATTACATTATGTATGACCTAAACATGCCAGTTATAAGGAAGACACTGTCAAAATGGTTTCCTTTTAAAAAGCAAGGCCCAAGGATTTTCTGCATAAGAGACACACTTCAAATATCAGTGTGCAAATAAGCAATCAAAAAGATATACTCTGTGAACATTAGGCATAGGAAAGGTAATATGACTATATTAATATGAGATAAAATTGATTTCAAGGGTGGGCATATTAACAAGTAAACAGGGAATTTTCTTATTTCTCAAATGGTAAATTCATTAAGAAGACATAACATTCCTTCGGACACCTGGTGGCTCAGTTGGTTAAGCATCTGACTTTCGATTTCAGCTCAGGTCATGACCTCAGCATGTGAGATAGAATTCCGTGTCCTTCTCTGTGCTCAGTGGGGAGTCTGCTTGAGATTCTCTCTCCCTCTGTCTCTACCCCTCCCCCTATTCTTTCTCTCTTTTTCTAAATAAATAAATAAATAAATAAATAAATAAGAAATCTTTAAAAAAAAAGAAGACATAACAATCCTTTTGTTTTTTTTTAAAAGATTTTATTTATTTATTTGAGAGAGAGAGAATGAGAGAGAGAGCATGAGAAGGGGGAGTCAGAGGCAGAAGCAGACTCCCTGCCAAGCAGGGAGCCCGATGCGAGACTTGTTCCCAGGACTCCAGGATCATGACCTGAGCCACCTAGGTGCCCCATAAGAAGACATAACGATCCTAAATGTGTATCCACCTACTGACAGCATTCAAAATATATGGAGAATAGAGAACGGAAAAGATAAATAGACAATACCTAAAAGATGTGAATAACACCATTAATACCATTAAAATAAAATATATAGGAAATAAAATAAATGGAAAACAAAGTAGAAAAATTTCAAATATTTGAAAATAAAAAAAATTTCTAATTTATATGTCCAAAAGAAATCAAAGGGAAATTTTAAAAGATTTTAACTAAATTATAGTGCAAACATCAAAATTTGTGTTATAAATCTAAAACACTGAAGAGATGGAATTTATAGCTATTGTGTTGTGTTTATATTAGAAAAATTTTAAAAAGGATTGAGATCAATGATCAAACCTATTATGTTAAGCTAGAAAAAAAAGCAAATTAAGTTCTAACATAAGTAGAAGAAAAGGAATAATAAAGATAAAACTGGAAATCGGTGAAATAGAAAAACAAAGAAACTAGCAAAGACAAAAATGTGTACTTTGAAAAGATTCCTAAAATTGATTATTCCTAGCAAGTCTGATTAAGACAGATCTCCAGTTGGGCACCTGGGTGATTCGCTTAATTGGGCATCTGACTCTTGATTCTGGGTCAGGTCATGATCTCAGGGTCATGAGATCAAATTCTGTGAGGGGTTCCATACCAAGTCCAGAGCCTGCTTAAGATTCTCTCACTCCCTCTCCATCTGCCTCTTTCCCAATTAATAATATGAGGAATGAAAGAAAAGTAATATCCACAGATTCTAAGGTACTAAATTATAATGATGAAACATATAATTTTATGTCAACATTTTTGACAATTTAGATGAAATAGACAAATTATCTGAAAGACACAAATTACTGAAATTAGCACAAGAAAGAAAAAATATATATTGCTCTATATTGTAAAGGAACTTAATTCATCATTTAAAGGTTTTTCACAAATAAAAATTCAGTGTCCCTAGTAAATTTGATCAATGGTAAATTCTGTGAAACGTTTACTAGACAAATAATAGTAAATATACACAAACTCTTTCAGAAAATAAAGAAATACTTTCCAACTCATTGTATGAGTCCAGAATCATCATAATCCCAAAACCTTACACTATGCACACACACAAACACAAACAAAATCACCTATAAATAAAATGCAAAAAAGATCTTGATAAAACATTAGCAAACATATCTAGCAATATGCATCATGATCAAGTAGAGTTTAATATCAGGCATGTAAGTTTAGTATAATAATAAAATATCAACCAATGCAATTCACTACATTACAAACATAGAAGGGGAAATGCTTATAATTATTTTAGGAAATACACAAAAACCTCTTGAAAAAACTCAGCACTTCAGGGGGCTCAGTTGGTTAAGGGATGCTCAGTTGGTTAAGTGACTGCCTTGGGCTCAAGTCATGATCTCAGGGTCCTGGGATCGAGCCCCACATCAGGCTTCTTGCTCAGCAGAGAGCCTGCTTCTCCCTTTCCCTCTACCTGCTACTCTGCCTGCTTGTGCTCTCTCTCTCTCTGTCAAATAAGTAAATACATCTAAAAAACAAAACAAAACAATTCAGCACTTCAGAAAACCAAGATTCAAAGGAATTCTTGCTGCCTGATAATGAGAATATTAGAAAACAACCTAGCTAGCTTAATACTTACTGGTAAAATATTTCAAAAATTCCTCAAATATCAGGAAAAAAAAAAACCAAGTATGTCTAATCTTCCCACTTGTGTACTAGAGGTCTTAGCATTGCAATAAGACAAGAAAATGATATAAAATATATACATTTTGCAATACAAGCAGGAATCTTTTTCTGCTTTGTTTTTGTTTTGTCTACAACATGACTTTGAAATATCTAAATCTAAGAAATGTACTAAACCAAAATAAACTATGATCATTAAAAAGTGACTACAACAAGGCTTCAGGATGAAAGGTAAATGTACAAAAATCAATTGTATTTTTAGATTCTGGCAATAAACTCTTGTGAATTAAAAGTTTTGAAGTCATACTTAGTTTATAATCAAAAACAAAAAATAAATTTAAACACAATGGGTACAAGGTTTTACACGGAAAAAGTTAAATCTTTGAGACAATTGAATTAGTAAATAAATTCAGTAAGTAGTACAGAAGTGGAGAGTGATACCACTTCTGAATTGGAAAACTCAGTATTGTTAAGATGTCATTGTTTCCCAAGTAGATGTTTATAGTCAATGATTCCAATTAAACTTGAAGCATGACCTCTTGGAAAAGATTAAGTGTTATCTTAAATTGATATAGAAATTCAAAAATCTTAGAACAGCTAATACAGCCTAAAAAAAGAAAATGGTTGGGAGATTTACACTATTTGATTTCAGGTTTTATTTTATTTTTATTTATATATATATTTTAAAGATTTTATTTATTTATTAGAGAGAGAGAGAGCGAGCACAGGCAGACAGAGTGGCAGGCAGAGGCAGAGGGAGAAGCAGGCTCCCTGCCGAGCAAGGAGCCCAATGTGGGACTCGATCCCAGGACGCTGGGATCACGACCCGAGCTGAAGGCAGCCGCTTAACCAACTGAGCCCCCCAGGCGTCCCTCAGGTTTTATTCTAAAGCTGCTGTAGTTACGACATTATTGTGTGGATGTGTGACTGAACAACTAGGTCAGTGGAATAGAACGGAAAGTCATGATGTAAATAAACATGGATTCAGGTAGTTATTTCTGAAGAATTTATAACTGAGTTAACAGGGAGAGGGATGTAATCTCAAAATATAGGACCAGAACAGCTCTACTCACTACACAAAATTATTAATTCAAGATGGATCATTTTCCTAAGTATAAAGCTAAAATTATAGAGCTTCTGGAAAGAAACAATGGGATATCCCAGCAGACATGGCACAGGCAAAGATCTATGAGACAGAGCACAAAAAGCACTTGTTGTAAATGTGGGGAAAAAAGAGAAGTTGGATTTCATCAAAATGAAAGGACTACTTTAAGAAAAAAGGCTGATTTGGAGAAAATATTCACTGCACATATATCTGACAAAGAACTTGTTTCGATAATATATAAAGTACTCCTTCATATTAACAATAAAAATACAAATAATCTAATAAAAATGGACAAAATAGTTGAACAGACACTTCACAAAAGAAGACATACAGGTAGCCAAGAGGCATAAGAAAATCTGCTCAACATCACTGGTCTTTGGGGAAATGAAAATTAAATTAAAACCATACTGAGATACTACTTCCCACCCATTAAAATGACTAAAATGAAAAATGTTGGTAAGTTTGTGGAGCAAATGAGACTCTTTCACATTGTCAATGGAAGTGTGAAGCCATAAAACCACTTTAGAAACTTGTAGCTCCTTATAAAATTAAATACTCCTATCATATAACTGACCAGTTCCACTCCTGTATGTACTTCCGAAAGAAATGAAAGCATATATCAAAAGAAAACTTTTACAAGAATGATCCCAGCAGCTTTCTTTTTAATAGCGAAACATTTCTATCAGCAGGAGAATGTATAAACAGATTGAGGTATGTTCATATAATCGAATAGTAATCAGCAATAAAAAATGATCAGAGCTACTGAGACCCACAGCGTGAAAGAATCTCTCAGACATTCTGCTGGACACATTATCTCTAGTAGTCACACTTAAAAGTGTACATATAGTCTGATTGCATTTATATGAAATTCTAGAACAGACAAGAATCTGCTGGACTATATCATGGCACTTGTGTCTTGAGGCTGAGATATGGGTTGGATGGCAAATGAGGTGGGATGGACTGTTCTGCACTAATGGAAGCGTTCTCTATCTTCATTGGCATGGCAGTTTTCATACATTTGTCAAAATCTTATCTAACTGTAAACATAAGTTCTGTGCATTTTCTTTGAGTAGATTATCACACACACATACACACATATACACATACACACATGTGCCTGCACCAAACCCTTAAATCTGACAGACCTCTGGGTTGCAGTTCTGGCTCTAACATTCAAGTGTGTCCTTTGGTAAATTATTTAACTTTTCTCAGTTCTGCATCTGTATAAAAGGACAGTCATGATTCAAATTTAAAGGTCTGTTTGGGAAATAAATATAATCATTTCTCATCTAGTATTATCCTGGGTACTTGCTCGTCGCTCAGTAAGTATTAAATAACATAAATAAGTACTATTATTAAATACTGATCATTAATGTCTTTTTTCCACCATTGGCTTTAAACTTTGGAGAAATTTACTCTAAGTTTAGGAAAGAAGGAGGAACAGGATGATTTATAGAAAAGGCACTAGTCTTGGAATCATAAAACTCATGTTGTAGCCTATTTGCATAAAACCCAGAGGGTGATGTAGCAGGAAAGAGCATGACCCAGTAGGAAAAACAGATACTTTGGAGTGATAGAGATTTGGATTTAAATCTTGTTTCCATAGCTTATATGTGATACACAGCAATTTATAATCCATACTATGTGAACTTGAGTAAGTAATTTAATATCTCCGAGCCTTAATTTTATCTCCAAAGTTCAAATAAATATAACTATCCTGCACAGTTGTCTGATTAAAAGTGTCAGGTAGCACATACAAAGGGCTTGGCCCTTAGCAAGCTATTAATAACTACTTCTTTTTCCATCTTCTTCCCTTGGCACATTCATTCTAGTATTATAGGCTACAGTTACCTTAGTAAATTAGGGGAATCGATCTCTGAGGCAACTTTAAACTTTCAATTCATCTGATCTTAAATAAGTGTAAACTAGTAATAACAATCTGTAGGTCTACCAATCTGTATCGTTACCAAAGATGAAACCCAAAAGTTCCTGCATAAAACCCAACCAAAAAAGCAAAAATATAGAGATTCATTCAGATTAAAAAGATTGCCTGGCCCAAGCTCATCACTGCCTGGGTCACTGTGTTTTCTGTTACTAAGGCTACAAGAGTTTGTTTACACAAAAAGCACATCTTTAATCACTTAAAAAAAATAAAACATAGGAACATATTGTACTCCACTAAGGGGGAAAAAACCCCACAAATCCAACTGGGGAGGCTGAATATGATAGACCCTTTAATTTCAAGAGTAACATGGTCAAGGAATTCAATGAAGAGATGACTTAATTTTACATTTGGTTTGAAGATGAAAATCTCCACTTTTCTTCAGCAGCTAAGGAACACAATGCAGCAATGTGGGTTTATAAGATTTTGGCAAAATATACCCGGTCATTTTCCACTGTTCAGTTCATTGCAGATTTAAGAATTCTTAGAAACATAGGAAGAAAAAAGCTCTTAATAGTTTTCTATTAGAAGCCCCCAGATTTATACATAGAAATTGGCAGCCCACATTAATGAGAGGTTGGGTGAGATCCAAGGTCTAAGTCTCCTTTCATTAACTTTCTCTTTTATGTATTTCAAACTCAGAGTAACTTCACTAGGAAATTATAAACCACAAACACATTGGAAATCACATGTTTTAACCTGGTAGATAGATCCCATTTACCCAGTAGATTAAGTGATAGATTTTCCCAACAAGACTGTTGAGTTAGGTCACTGTGGAAGCCAACTTACTATTTGTCCCCCCAGTAGCTTATGTCTGCTTTTAGTTTATGATTTCAATCAATTTCTTCGACTTTCCACTTCATCATTATGGACTAATCACACCAAGGTATATCAGACCACGTATGACAGTCAAAATGTTGAAAGTCACACATAAAGTAGGAAACTTAAGAACACCAAGGAAAAATGAGACATTACATATAGGAAAACTGTGATTTGAATGAATGCAGAGTACTCACCAGAAACCACGGAGACCAGAAGATGGTGAAGTACAATTTCAGATAAAGGAAAACTAAGAGAATTGGTCCCCAATAAACCTGTACTTTCAGAAATACAAAAGGAAAAAAAAAAAAGAAATACTAAAGGAAGCTCCTCAAACTCAAGAAATAATACCAGATGGAAATTTGGATCTTCAAAAAGGAACTAAGGGCACTGGAAGAAGTAAACATATGGGTAAAAATGGCAAACTCCCTTTTACATTACTTAATTTACTTATGACTATGTAAAGCAAATTTATAAAATCCTTTTATTGGAATTAATGTATATGTACTATATGCATATATGCATTTACAATAAAAATGACAACTCTTGCATAGAACAGAATGGGAGTGGTGAATAGACCATATGATTGCAAGCTTTCTACATTTTATATCAAGTGGTACCATATTAACACCAGTTCCTATGTGTAATGTTAAGGATATATTTGCCAATCCCTAGAGCAATCACTAAAAAATAACAATAAGAGGTACAAATCCAATGGACACATTAATTTCAATTCTAAAAAAATTAAATAATTCAAAAGCAGGCAGGAAAGAGGAATAATAATGGCAACAACAGAAAAGATGGCTAAACAGAAAATAGGGAACTGGTAGACTTAATTCAACAATATCAGCAAGTACATTGAATGTTACTGTTTAAACTCCAACTTTCAAATGGATAAAAAAGCAAGACTCCATCATATACTCTCTACAAGAGAATCACTTAAAATAAAAAAGATAGAGGCTATAGGCAAGTAGACATAAAAAAGATATACCATAAAAGCAATGTGGTAGGTAGTCTCTAGGATAGTTGTCTAAGACCTCCATCTCCTGGTATTAATGCCCTTTGTAAGCTCCCCTTGAGAATGGGCTGATTTCTGACTTGTTACTGACAAATACAATATGGCAGACATGATAAGATGATACTTCCTAGATTAGTTTATAAAAGAAACTGTGTTTTTTTTCCCTCAAACTTTCAATTTCTATCTACCTATCATCTACTTATGTCATCAACTGCTCTGGGGGAAGCCATCCAGCTACCTGCTATGTTTTGAAGACACCGCAGCAAACCCTTAGAAAGCCCATTTAAGGGACTCAGTTAAGGGACTGAGGCCATCAGTTCAAAAGGCCATGGAGAGCTGAGACCTACTGACAGCCACTTAAGTGAGAACAGAAGTGGACTTTCAGCCCAAGTGGAGACTCAAGTTGGCTGCAACCTTGGCCAACAGCTTTGCTATAGTTTCATGAGACTTTGAAGCAGAATCACTGAACTAAGCTGCTTGGTTAATTCTTGAACCAAAGAACTGTGGGATGATAGATATTGGTTGTTTTAAGCTAATAGATTTTGGAGTAATTGTTTCACAACAATTTATAATTATTACAAAGTAAGCTCGAGAAGGCTATAAAATCAAGACAAAGTTATAGCGGGGATAAAGAGAATCATTTAATAATAAAAGGATCAATTCCACAGAAGGACATAATAGTCACAAACATCTATACCCCAAATAACAGAGCCTCAAAATACCTCAAGTAAATACTGATGATATCACAGGGGGAAATAAACAATTCTACAATCAAAGAATGTTTTAATACCCCACTCTCAGCAATTGATAGAACAACTAGAAAAAATGAGTAAATAAGTAGATGATTTGAACAGTATTATTAACCACCATGACCTAATTAAAACCTAAATAACATGATCCTACACACGAGTACACAAGATACATTCACCAAGAATAAACATACGCATGGCCATAAAATAAGTCTCAATAAACATAAAAGGAATGTAGGCATGTGCTTTGAGTAAGCATAGTATAATTTGAAATAAACAAAAACTCCACCTTCACCTCTTTCTCCCCCTCCTCCTCCTTCTTCTTCCCTCTTCCTTCTTTCTTCTTCTTGTTTTTTTCTTACTTCTCCTATACCAGGATTTCCTGCAATCATGTCCCAAATAAACTAATATTTGAATAGAACTCTAGGATCTGCATATAGGGAGTCTAAATGAAGACAGTTGCTATCAGAAGTGGTCGTAGGGTTCAGATTCTCAGGATGGGATCCCATCATGAGCCACTTGCTGGCCATAGAGCATCAGGGACCTGAGTGTTTCTAGTAAGTGGAGTGATGATAATCCCTAGCATGTGGTAGCATCATGGTAACTAATATTATCACTCCTGGTAAATTTGGGTCTGTAAAGATGGAAGAGGACGCACGGCCTTATGCAGTATCTCTAATAGTTGACATGCATGCAGGCAATGGCAGTGATAAAGAAATTGGAATTAATTGCTCATTATTTATTGCCACCAAAGCGTAGAAGGAAAATAATGTCAGATTAAGATCAGACTGCTACTATATTAGTGTCCACAGGCTGCCATACAAAGCACCATAAACCAGGAGACTAGAAACAGGAAGAATTTATTCTCTCCAAGTTTTGGAGACCAGAAGTCTAAAATCAAAGGTGTTGGCAGGCCACACTACCTCCAGAAACTCTAGGGGGCAGAATCCTTTCTTGTCTTCTCCAGCTTCTGTGGCTCCTGTTCCTTTGTTTCTGGGAGTGTAGCTCTAATCTTTGCCTCTAGTCACATGGCCTTCAGCCCTGTGTCTCTGTGCGCCTTTCCTGTCCTTGTAAGGATGTCTGGGCTAGATTTAGGGCTCTCTCGAAATCCAACATGATCTCATTTTGCTATCCTTACCTTAATTATAACAGCAAAGACCCTATTCCAAAGAAGCTTACATTCTGAGGGTTTGGTAAGCAAATGCTTAACTTCTTATAGATATTAACTCAGAGCATGGAAAACAAAATCTATCAAGCAGATGTTGCATTATTTAAGTGGACTTTAACGTGCCGCTCAAGGACAGATAATACTGAAAATCAGGATCAGATTGTGAGAGTAGCAGAACTACCAAGAAAGCTGATTTCAAAGCTAGTATTCTGCACTAAATACACTAAATACAAATTCTACACTGATAACAGCAAGTATTCTACACTAATTCCATGCTCTAATATGGAAAGAATGGGCCCCTGAGACCTGGGATGGGGACATCGGGACGGATACACTTGAGAACTTTGGAATCACCAGATTCTCCTGAACCCTCAGGATGACACAAAATCTCTCTCCCTGGTGCTGGAGAACAGCAGCCTCCCTTGCCTGCAGAGATGCAATTGCCATACTTAGGCACATAACTCTGAAAGCGGTTCTTGGTATCCTTAAGATCTGTCTCCATTCCCCCATTGCTCTTAGTAGATTAAAATTTGGGTGAAGTCTTAGCACGACTACCTGGAGGAATTACTGTTTCTGATTCAGGAAGAGAGGGACAGGTCTCCACAGTAACCAATGAAACAGGTTTGGGAGTGGGTTTTGAAGCTATGGGACTAGACATGCGGGAAGGTAAGGCTGGATGAGGGACATTTTCACTCTGGTTTTCTTTCTAGCAAGGATACTTGAACTCAGTTGTGATACTCTACTAGGATGACGGTTTGAAGCTTCGAAAAAAAATGGTTGTCTGTAGTAAATGAAGTTGTAGAATTGCCCTGTTGGAGTATTGAGGAAGGGGTCAGAAGGCAAAGGCAGGTAGCCATGTTAGAAGAGATGTACTGCCTAAGATCAGAGAATCTAGCAACTGATTTTGTTCCTCACATAATCTTCAAGTTCAGGGAATCTAAAGGATAAATATTAGTCAGACTTTAAAGGTATAAGGGATATTACAAAGATGAGGGAGCAGTCTGGGCAGAAGCAGAAAAATGGAAACAAAGATAAAAATAATAAATGAACAAACAAACAAACAAATAAATAAATTGTGAGAAAGAATTAGCCCATTTTGGATAACAAGTTATATAATTTGTGAATCTAAAAAAGATTATTCCTTTTAGGTTTGGGGAGAAAATTCAGGTTCATCAGAAGAAGGCGAGTCACACCATCCTCCTCCCAGACTGCCCCGTCCTCCGGCACTGCTGTCTGGCATTGAGTATCACTTGGAAGACTTTCTGAAGAAGAATCTCCCAAGAGAAGTATGACCTCTGTCATACTTCTGTCATACTCTGTCATACTATTCATCCCCACCCCTGCTGACTTGCTCTGCCCTAGAGCACTAGATGGAGCTCTATGGAAGCAGTTCTAGGGGTGTAGGACTAACTGGGAGGGAGGAGTTAATGAGTTTGCAGGACTGGAATTTCTCAACTGGAACCAAGCATTGCTCACCGGAACATAGCCTACAGATGGCGCCCACTGATGGATGGCCTATTTCTAGATCATTGACACCTTCCATTTATACATAGAAACACCTAGACAGCTGGAACCACAAGAGTCTTGCTTAGGGCATGATGTGCCAGAGAGAGCATGGGCTCCAAGTTCACCCAAAAGACCTGGGCTGATATTCCATTCTACCATATAGAGCCAGTTGTAGTTGGGCAAGTTCTGCTTTGCTAAGTCTCAATTTTCTCAAGTCTACAGTGGTGAAGACTTCTTTTACTAGGTTGTTCTAAAGACTAAATTAGAGAATGAACTCTAAAATGTCTGCCGTATAGAACATTTGGCTTTGTGCAAGCCTGTGTCAGGGATTGAGAGACGAATGCAGCCCCCTCCATAAAATATATCTTCTTAACCTTACAACAATTCTGGGAGATATTAACAATAACATTAATATTACAGTTGACACTTACATAGCACTGAGTGCTGAGTAATCTCCTAAATATTTTACATGCACAAATTCATTGGAGCTTCACAACTACCCTGCAAGATTAATTCTGTCATCATCTTGTTTTATGTAAAATGTTACAAAGTCATGCACAGGATAAGTGATTTCCCAACTTCACACAGGAATTCATTGGCATAACTGAGTTTTGAAGCCAGTTTTGGGTCAGGGCCCTTGTTCTTAATTCCCTTTCTGTGGCACGAATTTACCAAATACTTGATCATCTGAATGCTACCCAGAGACCCTTTTATTATTTTGGGTCTTCTTTTAATTTCCAGTGTCAGAACATATTCTCTTACAATTTACCTTTCTAGGTCTTTGCCATTCCCTGGGTCCTCCTTCTTCTTTGGATTTTCCTCTTTTACTCTTAAAAAAAAACATAACAGGAACATACATAATATTCACACCTGGAGCGGAACTTGCTTTTAGTTTGCATAGGAGAGCTGTCTCTCTTGGTGCCACAGCACTCTGTCATGACAGGGCAGTGGGTAGGATAAGGGTAATGTCTAAATTCTGCTCATGTGAAATTTTTTACTTCTCCATGTGGGGTGCTTCTGAAGAAAGTATTTTTACAGAATCCCTATCAAAAAAGCATTGTGGGTATAATCAATGGCACTGAATTGCACACTTTAAGCTAATTTTAGGGGAAATCCAGGAATCTCATTACTGGGTATTTACCCCCAAAATACAAAAGCACTAATTCAAAGGGACACATGCACCCCTATATTTATAGCAGCTTTATCTACAAAAGCTAAACTATGGAAGCAACCTGGCTGTCCATCAATAGATGAATGGGTAAAGAAGGTGTGGTGTACATACATAATGGTATGTTACTCAGCCATAAACAAATGAAATTTTGCCGCTTGCAACAACAACATAGAGCTAGAGAGTATAACACTAAGCATAATAAGCCAGCCAGAAAGAGACAAATGCCATATGATCTCGCTCATATGTGGAATTTAAGAAACAAAACAAACGAGTCAAGGGAAAAAAAGAGAGAGAGAGACAAAACAAGAAACAGATTCTTAAATGTAGAGAACAAACTGAGGGTTACCTAAAGGGAGATGGGTGGGAAGAAGGGGGGCATAGGGGATGGGGATTAAGGAGTATACTTGTCCTATGAAAAATAAAATAAAATAAAAAATGATTAAAAGGGGAAATTTTGCTATATATGTTTTTACTGCACTTGAAAAATGAATATTAAAAGGAAGAAAAGAATACTAATAAAAATGTATAATTCAGTAATTTGAGGAAAACATATCTGTAAATGAACAAGTTTCATTTTATATACAAACATATATATACATATATGTGTGTATGTGTATGTGTATATGTACATGCATACATATATGTATACATATATATGTATATATGTAATTTATTAATGGATGGCCAAACACTCAGAGGAAGACCGCAAGTGGAAAATCAAGGATTAGAGTGAAAAAAATTTGAGAGGTATCTGGGTGGCTCAGTTGGTTAAGGGTCTGCCTTCAGCTCAAGTCATGATCCCAGGGTCCTGGGATACAGTCCTGCACTGGGCTCCTTGCTCTTTGACCTCTGTTTCTGCTTCTCCCTCTCCCATTGCCCCTCCCCTTGCTCTTGCTTTCTCTCTCTCTCTGTCTCTCTCTCAAATAAATAAATAAACAAATAAATAAATAATTTAAAAAAAGGAAATTTGAAATTTGTGATAATTAAATAAGTACTTTGAAATTCTTTAGCATGTAGAGAGGAAGGCAGTGGCACAGGGGCAGGGTTGTGCTTGACTCACAGAACCATCTTATCTGTGTTATGCTCTCTTGTCCTTCAGTCAACATGGGCAACATTGGAAAGCTGGGGCTACCAGTTAGAAGCAGAGGAGGAGATGATGTCCAACATGGAAAAATTAAATAGGGAGGATCTGTCACTTTCCACACCTTTATTTTTTTCTCTAGGGCCTCTTTTCTTTCCTTCTGTTAAGATTTATTTAATTATTTGAGAGAGTGAGAGAGCATGGTGGGGAGGGGAAGACGGAGAGGAGAGAGGGAGAGAATCTCAACCGGACTCTGTGATGAGTGGGGAGCCCAACACGGGGCTCAATCTCATGACCCTGGGATCATTACCTGAACCAAAATCAAGAGTCAAATGCTTAATCGACTGAGCCATCCAGGCATCCCTCAAGGGCCTCTTTCTAACTCATTTTATGCTTACCCTGAATCAACCATCAGTGCTATCTTTGCTGCTGGCCTCCCACACTGGCTGCACCATAGCAAACCAGACCTGTAGCTTACCTTTCTCCAAACCAGGCTTACCTCCTTTCTTCACCAAGTGTCACGGGGCTTCTATCCTTTCTTGGCCAATGTTTTTCAGAGGGATGAGGAATAAAAGAGGAAGAAAGGAAAGAAGTGAAAGTAGGAAGGAAAGAAGAGGGAAGGAAGGAAGGAAGGAAGGAAGGAAGGAAGGAAGGAAGGAAGGA
>ML104208.1:6657-35480 GCA_003697995.1 Taxidea taxus jeffersonii
CCGTGGAACATTCTCCAGAATAGATCACATCCTGGGTCATAAATCAGGTCTCAACAGGTATCAAAAGATTGGGATCATTCCCTGCATATTTTCAGACCACAATGCTCTGAAGCTAGAACTCAATCACAAGAGGAAATTTGGAAAGAGCACAAATACATGGAGACTCAACAGCATCCTTCTAAAAAATGAATGGGTCAACAGGGAAATTAAAGAAGAATTGAAAAAAACCATGGAAACAAATGATAATGAAAACACAACGGTCCAAAATCTGTGGGACACAGCAAAGGCAGTCCTGAAAGGAAAATATATAGCGATACAAGCCTATCTCAAGAAACAGGAAAGGTCTCAAATACACAACCTAATCCTACACCTAAAGGAGCTCGAGAAAAAACAACAAAGAAAGCCTAAACCCAGCAGGAGAAGAGAAATAATAAAGATCAAAGCAGAAATCAATGAAATAGAAACCAAAAAAACAATAGAACAAATCAGTGAAACTAGGAGCTGGTTCTTTGAAAGAATTAATAAGATTGATAAACCCCTGGCCAGACTTATCCAAAAGAAAAGAGAAAGGACCCAAATAAATAAAATCATGAATGAAAGAGGAGAGATCACAACCAACACCAAAGAAATACAAACAATCATAAGAACATATTATGAACAACTCTATGCCAACAAATTCGACAATCTGGAAGAAATGGATGCTTTCCTAGAGACATATAAACTGCCAAAACTGAACCAGGAAGAAATAGAAAACCTGAATAGGCCCATAACCAGTAAGGAGATTGAAACAGTCATCCAAAATCTCCAAACAAACAAAAGCCCAGGGCCAGATGGCTTCCCAGGGGAATTCTACCAAACATTTAAAGAAGAATTAATTCCTATTCTCCTGAAACTGTTCCAAAAAATAGAAATGGAAGGAAAACTTCCAAACTCATTTTATGAGGCCAGCATCACCTTGATCCCCAAACCAGACAAGGATCCCATCAAAAACGAGAATTACAGACCAATATCCTTGATGAACACAGATGTGAAAATTCTCACCAAAATACTAGCCAATAGGATCCAACAGTACATTAAAAGGATTATTCACCACGACCAAGTGGGATTTCTTCCAGGGCAGCAGGGTTGGTTCAACATCCGCAAATCAATCAATGTGATACAATACATTAACAAAAGAAAGAACAAGAACCATATGATACTCTCAATAGATGCTGAAAAAGCATTTGACAAAGTGCAACATCCCTTCCTAATCAAAACTCTTCAAAGTGTAGGGATAGAAGGCACATACCTCAATATTACCAAAGCCATCTATGAAAAACCCACGGCAAGTATCATTCTCAATGGAGAAAAACTGAGAGCTTTTCCGTTAAGGTCAGGAACACGGCAGGGATGTCCGCTATCACCACTGCTATTCAACATAGTACTAGAAGTCCTAGCCTCAGCAATCAGACAACAAAAAGAAATTAAAGGCATCCAAATCGGCAAAGAAGAAGTCAAACTATCACTCTTTGCAGATGATATGATACTATACGTGGAAAACCCAAAAGGCTCCACTCCAAAACTGCTAGAGCTTGTACAGGAATTCAGTAAAGTTTCAGGATATAGAATCAATGCACAGAAATCAGTTGCATTTCCTTACACCAACAACAAGACAGAAGAAAGAGAAATTAAGCAGTCAATCCCATTTACAATTACACCCAAAACCATAAGATACATAGGAATAAACCTAACCAAAGAGGCAAAGAATCTGTACTCAGAGAACTATAAAGTACTCATGAAAGAAATTGAGGAAGACACAAAGAAATGGAAAAATGTTCCATGCTCATGGATTGGAAGAATAAATATTGTGAAAATGTCTATGCTACCTAAAGCTATCTACACATTTAATGCAATGCCTATCAAAATCCCATCCAATTTTTTTCAAAGAAATGGAACAAATAATCCTAAAATTTATATGGAACCAGAAAAGACCTTGAATAGACAAAGGAATATTGAAAAAGAAAGCCAAAGTTGGTGGCATCACAATTCCAGACTTCAAGCTCTATTACAAAGCTGTCATCATCATGACAGTATGGTACTGGCACAAAAACAGACACATAGATCAATGGAACAGAATAGAGAGCCCAGAAATAGACCCTCAACTCTATGGTCAACTAATCTTCGACAAAGCAGGAAAGAATATCCAATGGAAAAAAGACAGCCTCTTCAACAAATGGTGTTGGGAAAATTGGACAGCCACATGCAGAAAAATGAAAATGGACCATTTCCTTACACCACACACGAAAATAGACTCAAAATGGATGAAGGACCTCAACGTGAGAAAGGAATCCATCAAAATCCTTGAGGAGAACACAGGCAGCAACCTCTTCGACCTCAGCTGCAGCAACTTCTTCCTAGGAACAACGCCAAAGGCAAGGGAAGCAAGGGAAAAAATGAACTATTGGGACTTCATCAAGATCAAAAGCTTTTGCACAGCAAAGGAAACAGTCAACAAAACCAAAAGACAACTGACAGAGTGGGAGAAGATATTTGCAAACGACATATCAGATAAAGGGCTAGTATCCAAAATCTATAAAGAGCTTAGCAAACTCAACACCCAAAGAACAAACAATCCAATCAAGAAATGGGCAGAGGACATGAACAGACATTTCTGCAAAGAAGACATCCAGATGGCCAACAGACACATGAAAAAGTGCTCCACATCACTGGGCATCAGGGAAACACAAATCAAAACCACAATGAGATACCACCTCACACCAGTCAGAATGGCTAAAATGAACAAGTCAGGAAATGACAGATGCTGGCGAGGATGTGGAGAAAGGGGAACCCTCCTATACTGCTGGTGGGAATGCAAGCTGGTGCAACCACTCTGGAAAACGGCATGGAGGTTCCTCAAAAAATTGAAAATAGAGCTACCTTATGACCCAGCAATTGCACTACTGGGTATTTACCCTAAAGATACAAACGTAGTGATCCAAAGGGGCACGTGTACCTGAATGTTTATAGCAGCAATGTCCACAATAGCCAAGTTATGGAAAGAACCTAGATGTCCATCAACAGATGAATGGATAAAGAAGAAGTGGTATATATATATACAATGGAATACTATGCAGCCATCAAAAGAAATGAAATCTTACCATTTGCGACGACATGGATGGAACTAGAGCGTATTATGCTTAGCGAAATAAGTCAACTGGAGAAAGACAACTATCACATGATCTCCCTGATATGAGGAAGTGGAGATGCAACGGGGGTGGGGGTTAAGGTGGTAGGAAAAGAAAAAATGAAACAAGATGGGATCGGGAGGGAGACAAACCAAAAGAGACTCTTAATGTCATAAAACAAACTGAGGGGGGTGGGGGGGAGAGGGGTTGGGAGAGGGTGGTGGGGTTACATTATATGTTTAAATTTTAAAAAGCTTAAATTTAAAAATGTCAAAAAAAAAGAATAATCTGAATCTTTGGTTCTGATTTTTTAAAATATTTTATTTGTTTTTTTTTTAGAGAGTTTGTATGAGTGAGGGGAAGGGCAGAGGGAGAGGGAAAGAATCTTGCAGAGTCCTGCTGAGAGGGGAGCCAATAGTGGGGCTCCATCTCATGACTCTTGAGAGCATGACCTGAGCAGAAACCAAGAATCTGATGCCTAACAGATTGAGCCACCCAGGCACCTTTTGTTCTAATGAAAATAAAGAACAATAAAGTGAATTTATCTTCAGCTAATTCGTAGGTCCAGTGGTATAGGAAAAAAGTTTGATATAGTTGTGGTTGAGATTTATCAACGATTCAGGGAGGAGAATGGGAACAAGGGAAAGATAGGAATGATTATAATGACAGAATGTGGAATTTAAGGTGGGTAAAGGGGAGAGAGAGAGAATGTCAAGGAATGAAATTGAGGAAGTATCAGTGAATTGGAAATCCTGGTTGGCTTAAAGCATTTTTGGAGCACTGGATGAAATCCAATGAAATGATAGGTAGTGGTAGTGAGCAAGATGTGTATGTAATTATGAAAGGACTGAAATTATCGGCAATGACACATTCTAGGATTCAACCACTGGAGTTAGAGTAGGATGGAGGACAAGATTTTTGAAGGAAAGAAGTCGCAGAAAGTAAGAGGCAAAGCTGTTGGAAGTATCATTAAGATTTATCTTTAAATTAATAGGAAGAAAGTCAGGAGTAATGTAAGAGTGACAGTGAATAGAAATAGCAATAAACAAGAATAAGACAAGGGCCTTTTAGATGACACTAACCACGTTCATGATACAATCTAATGAGATGATATTCAAAGACAGAATTTTAGGTAGGAGGGAAGGAGAATGGTTTGAAAGCAACCATGAGGAATAAGAATATTTCTTCAATGTAAGAACAAGAAGCTAAAAGAAGCATAGAGGGAGAGCATTCGGCATATCGTATTTAAGTAAGCATGTACATGAGATTTTTGACAATGATGGGCCATGATAGAGGGCAGAGTGGAAAAGGATTCAGAATTGGTGAAGTGCTGGGGGAAAGGAGAAGAACAGGGGATAGCAGAACTTTGTTAGGATTGGTATGAGCTAAGGGATGACACAGAGGTGATGGATATTTTTAAAAAAGGGAAGTAATAATATTTATAAATCCTTATGGGTTAAATGCAGATCATAGCAAGGAGGCTCTGGATTTGGGGAGAAAGGAAAAACTAGGTTCTGAGAGTCTTCTTGACTTCTGTTGATTGCGGCAGTGAGATCTACAGAGGCTGAGTTTTGTTACACTGTATGAAACCCTGTTGACCCATGCTGATGGGACCAGAAGCTCTCTTCCTTATGCTGGGTTTCACTTTTGACACCTGTTAAGAGAGAGGTAACCCAAAACATCAATGCGCAGTTGCTGCCTTGAAGCCTGAAAATGGAGTTAAAGCTTCTCAAGAAGTCACCTGTTATTCTGCATGGGTAGGAGTCCACTCTGCAATGATGATGGATGTAGAAGGTCTAGATAAGATCTATCCTTTCTAGAAAAATTCTCTTGTTTTCTCTTTCTAAAATTCCTATTATTTAGATGTTGGGCCCTCCTGGGATGATCATTTAATTTTCTATTGTTTTTCTTCTACATTTTGTTTTGCCTATTCGGCTTGTTCTTTCTGAAAGATGTTCTTACCTTCATTTGTTTCCACTTTTGCATGCATACTTGGGGTGATATTTAAGAACTCTTTCTCTTATTTCCAAAAACAACAATCCAAAAATAGCATCTAGTAGTTATTTATGGATGCAAGATTTCCCATTTTTTTTCTCCCAGAGGATATTATAATTTCTTTGATGCTTTGTTTTCCATTAGTTGTGTGTGTTTCCTTACAGTTCTTTTCTCTTTTGTTCAGGCACTAAAAAGTCAGTTATAATTTCCGTACTGGAGAAAAACCTTTCAATTTATAGGCTTAACCAAAAGAGACTGAGCAAAGACCCAGAAGTTTCACTGGACTTCTGCCAAAAAGCCATCAGAGGAGAATATTTCAATATCCCTAGGAAGTGAAATAATAGAAGTGATCTAAACTATATAAGCTTCAATCTAATTTTTGTTTCTATAAAATAAAATAGGTGGCTAGTCCCCACCTCACTGTGTCCTTATTCTTTCTAGTTCTAATTACATGGGGAGTGTATGTGCTACTATCATGGGAGAGAGGGTAGGTGTCTATAAGCACAGGTAAAGAAAAACTTCGGATTTCTTAAGGAGATGCACAGCAAATGTCTCCATTTTTCCTTACTCCTTATCAAACACTAAGGTTGTTAGAACACTGGACTTCCTAGCCTGTAAGGGTTCTTCCCTGTACTTACCTTGTTTCTGCTGGCCCTGGATTTCAGCTTTGATGGTTCTGCAAAGCCTCTTGCTAATTCATCTGTTTGCCAATCTCTGAAGTCCACTGATGTTTCTCATTTGCTAGAGTCCCTTGTCCTGTGCCCCTAGACTTCTGGTTCATTCTGTTTTTTGTCCTGTGTTATTATTTTAGTGGCATATTTGAACAAGGCAAAGATCTGTGCATGTATTTAAGTCCCACTGTTAAAGGGATACCACTGTATCCCTTTCGCCAGTGGTAACTAGAACCTGGATTATAATGTGAAGAACTCCACTAGGCTTCAACCAAGTGTGGCCTGGGGTTAATGTTCATATGGTCACATCACCAGCAAAAATTTAGTGGTTGTTGCTCTTGAAACCACAGATAAAACTAGGAAAGGGGATCTGTGAATTTGCCATTTCCTCAAAGGAAAAGTGGTTTCTACCCCAGTTTTTTTTAATCCTATGTTGATAATGTCATTATCAACATTTTTGAGAGTTGCCAGCCGAACATGGGATTGTTTAACAGGGCTGCTGAATGAAGAAATGCACATTTGCCTCAGGTCTCTTTGAATGCAGAGATGATCTTCTTGAGATTACACCATACATCTTTCTTGACAACCTCAGAGTCCTCTTGGCTAGGAGAAGTTGTCTGGATACTTTATAGTTTAGTGAGTTTGCATGAAAATATAATCACTAACAGACAACTTATTAACTAAAACTTACTAACAGTAAGCTTTTTGCTTACAGCTTGCTCCATTCCATTTAGCATAAAATAATAATCTTATAAATTATTACAAGAGTTATGCAATATGCATGTTAAATATAAAACATTAAATTAGTATGCATACTCACAGTAACTATTTTAATACCCCCCAAATACCTCTACCATAACAACACCTAGATTAGTCATTTTAAACTGTCTCCTGAGGGGTCATTTGGGCATGCAGTGGTGGTTGCCGAGGGAGGAAAGAAAGTGAAGTAAGAAACATGAGAATTTGGACTTCATGCTTAATTTATACCTGTGCATCACATCCAGGGAGACCGTCCTCAATCCACTTCAGAGGGAGAGACCAAATATAAATCTAATAAAATAGAAAACATTCCGTCTCCTCAAATGAAAGAAACTACCTTGAAACCAATGTATTTCAAACATTTGCAAGTAAATTTCCTGGCAGAGGCAAGACAAATGGGGTGCCATAATTCAGCCGATGAGAGTTCAGAATCCTTGGGGAAATGGCCATTACTTCTTCTACAAATTGGATTTACATGCCTGTATATTTCATCAGTGCTTTCCCGTCAAATCTATCACATTCTAAATGGCATTACAAAAACAAATGCTCTTCTTCTAAAGAGTTTTTCATGTTTTTCTCTTCTGTTCCCCTGCTAACATTCTTTCCTCAGCAGTGAGGGCAACACATTTGTTCTTTAAAACAAATTTGAGCTGAAATTCTGGAGAAAAGCAGGTGGTAAATGCCTGGCAAGGTACATAATTTGATGAGACACAAAAATAATGAAATTGCAGCCACCTTTACTGGAACTTGAAAGCTTAATTGTACTAAGAAGTATTGGGGGGGGGGCAATAATATGTTAAAATTGCAAGATTAATCCTTACTATAGCAAAAAGTAGGATGATTCACCAGTGGAAGCTTTCATGTCTGAGCCAGTGTTATCAATATTTTTTTTTTCATGATAACAGCTAGAATCTGGATTATGGCCTATTTTTATCATTGTTGTGCAGATTTTGTTTTCAGTATGTAAAGAATGTGCAGTGGGAACTCCCTTCAAACATGATGTAGCTCAAGATAGAACTCTATTTCCACCTCCCCTGCTCTAACCCCTTAGTCTAGGCAGTAATCAAGAGCATGGGGCCCCTTGAAGAGAACTCTCCCCCACCCTATGCTTGTATAATGTTTTATTTGTTTCTTTGCTTCTCTTTCTTATTCTTGCAACATTTTAAGATCTATCTTAGAGAATCACTTAAATTTTTTTTAAAGAACCAAAATAAAGATACTTTTAACTATCATCAAATAATCAACCATTTGGCTATGCAAAGCACTTTACATTATTTGACTTGGTTTAATACTCAGAATTACCATTTCAGGAAAATTATTATTTTTACCAATTTGCTTACAAGGAATATGAGGTTCATAAGGTTAAACAATGTGCTTCAGGTCACATGATTGATTGAGGGGTTAGGCAAGTCCCTCCGAGTCTTAATCCCTAATAAAGATTTAAATTGAATCAGCAACAATACACTTATTTAACAGAGTTCATTAACTTAAAATCAACCAATAGTGAACTTTTTAAAATGCCAGCTCTAGCATCTATTAACTTTTGTTTAAAATGTTTGTAATTTAATGACCTGAATTAGGAATGAATGAATCCCATTTGTAATAAATTATTCCTTTTGGAAAAGACCAACATATTAGCTAGAAGGAAGTTAATGATATATCAAACTTGGGTCACAAATGAGCTAACACATCTGTCCTATAGAAAATATGCCCTGTCCAGGTCACACTGAAGAATCTAAAGAAATTTGGAAAAAAACAAAATGTGTCTCCTAACCCAAAGTGATATTTCCTCTTGCATAATGTATACCCCAGCAGCATATAGCTGAATTGGAATTAAATATATTGCCAAAGGTACAGATAAACATCCTGTAGTCACTCAATAAATAGTGATTTATTAACAAAGCTTATGATATAGAAAAAAAGGTTTTTTTAATTCAGTCAGGGAATGTTACATCTATTCATAAGCTTTTCCTTTCTAAGTTGGTCTCATCCTGTGGAGGACTATACATCAGTGAGGCAGTGGCTCCAAAAAATGGAATCCCTCAATATGGTGATAGCCAAAGAAACAGAGAAAAGGAGCAAAGCAAACCTGAAGGCCCATATCTCTTCATCAAATAGACCTAAGCAAAAGGCCGTGGTCAATTCAATTCCCTGTAATGTTCCCCTTTTCTGCATCTTTGAAATCGATTTTATTTGAATTCTGCATGACTGGCAGTGAAATATTAGATTACTTGTTTGGCAAGAATAATGCATATGTTGTATTGTTTGCCATTTAGATAATCAACAATATTACAAACAATAGCGGCTGTCAGTTGGAGGGACTTCCTGTATGTCAGCCAATATGAGACGTTTATTTATATAATTTCACTTTATTTTTTATCCCTTGAAAACCATTGCAAACATGTATCTCTAACATGGGTACACCATTCTGTGACACTAATGGCACTCTCGCCTACACTTCGGAAGACGGTTAGAATACAAACAGGATAAATATCAAGTTTCAGAGCAAGCAT
The DNA here is from genome assembly GCA_003697995.1 of Taxidea taxus jeffersonii. Classification (NCBI taxonomy): domain Eukaryota; kingdom Metazoa; phylum Chordata; class Mammalia; order Carnivora; family Mustelidae; genus Taxidea; species Taxidea taxus. The sequence continues at coordinate 15,760 of ML104208.1, forward strand.
GCTATGTCCCTCTAGAATAAAATGTGCCAATTTAAATGGAAGTGAAGGCGGCAAGACTTGCCAGCAGAGGGTGGTTCCTACAGTGTGAGCTGTGAATGAAGTTCAAGGGGTCAAGGTAGATGCATGGAGCTCACTGTCATTAGAATTTCCATGCAGGCCTGAACGTCTCCTGTCAATTTATAAGCATAATGAAATATATCAAAATGGTCCTATTGACTGTTAGAAATTATTGCATGAACAGAGTACCATGGCCTTATTCTTGCAAGACGTCTTCTATTAAAATCAAATCAGAACAAAGTGTGTCTTGGCAAAGCTCAAATGTATTTTGCCCCCAGTTTTCTTAATTTCCAATGAGAAATGTGTAATTTCCAGTAAGTACCTTCTAGGCTCATGCAGTGCAGAGATAAGTTTATGCACCTTATGATTAACTGACTAGGCATAATTAACTTAATTAGGAATATTATTTTGCCTGCCTCTATTACTCCTGTTCTAGAATAAGAACAAAAATAAATGCCTAAAAGACTGAGTTTAATTAGAGTCATGTCATGTCTTCAGCAAGATACTTTACATTTAAAAAATAAATCAAGAAATACTAAACAATGTTAGCACTAATAAACATTTCTTATTTCCATTGTTTGTAATGTGATTTGGAGGTGAAGTTCTCAACTCCGACAGGTAAGTGAAAACACATGAAACTATTTGTTTTGTAAGGACAATAAATACATTGCATTGTTTGTTGTTTAAATATTTGAAACATCTAGGGGTGCCTGGGTGGCCGAGTTGAGCATCTGCCTTGGCTGAGGTCATGATCTCGGAGACTTGAGGTGATGCCCTGCCTCAGGCTCCCTGCTCGGAACTCCCTGCTCTACTTTTCTCTCTCCTCTGCCCCCTCCCCTGCTCGTGCTTTCTCTCTGTAATTCTGTCTCAGTCTCTCTCTCTCAAATAAACAGATAAAATATTTTTAAAAATATATTTAAAACATCTAGAAAAAAATTGGAGGCTGTCATTGGGAGGCACCAGTTCTGTGCCAGGAACTATGAGAATTTAATTCATGTTATTTTACTTGACTTTCCCCATCAACAAATGAGGTAGGAGTCAATGCCCCTAAAAATAAGGAAAATGAGAGCTTGAGGAGTTGAGCATTTTGCCCAAGGTCAAACAACTAGTAAGGGATGGGCCCCAACACTGAGCCCTAGTCATCTGAGCCCCAACGTGTTTTCTTGATAGCTCTGCTACACTTCTTATCAAGTGACTCATGGTAAATCTATTGATTACGTCGTAAAGCATAACCCTCTGGAAGTTACAAATGCCCTTTTAAGCTTTCTAGGCAAGTTTGAGACTGCCTCCTTAGGGCGTGCTGGGCACACATGAGGACACAGGTCTGAATTTCTAGCTCCCGCGGAGTGAAGCCCCTCCCTTTCGCTGGAAAAGCAGTGAGAAAGTTCAAGTCACCCTCTTGGCGAAACAAATGCCCACTTACCCACTTAGGGAGATTGACCTTTTCAAGCAATGTACATCATCCCTTAGCTTCATGAAGTGCTTGACGTAGGAATAATTTGCTCTATAACAATAAGGAAATAATCATGAATTAAATTACCATGTTGCATTTCCCAGTTTAATTCTCAATCTTTGGGATTTGTTTTTGTATCAAATATCCAGGCAAAGACCCATTAGGATACTTCCCAATTAGGTAGTGTTGCCTGATCAGGAAATATTTTTTCCTGATTAAAATGCTAAAAAGTTTGGAATGGGATATGCTGCTGTGACTTTTTTTGTTGTCCTTGTTAAATATAATTGTAATAAACACTGTTTTATAGTAATGTTCTTGCAACTCCACATCCAGTGATGAAAGAGCTTGAAATCAATCTGCCCCTAACAATTGCTACATTTTATTTCTGTCGAGGTTTAGTGTATAGTTTCTTCAGCATCATTTAAAATTATTTATCAATAGTTTATTAAGCATATTGAGAAAAAGCAATGTGAAAAATACATTGGAAACAGATATCAAGGGGTTCTTTTTGCCCAGATTTATAAATAGTAACATATAATTTAAAGAAAAAAAATGGGATAGAATTCAAAAAGGGAAAAATGTTTTAAGGGAAGGCAGTGAAATAGTTAAAGTTCTCAAATTATAATACCATGGATTAGTCAAGAGTAGAGAATCGAATGAGTTAAACTGTTTTAAAAATCAATGTATTAGGGGGACGCCTCGGTGGCTCAGTTGGTTAAGCGGCTGCCTTCGGCTCAGGTCATGATCCCAGCATCCTGGGATCGAGTCCCACATCGGGCTCCTTGCTCGGCAGGGAGCCTGCTTCTCCCTCTGCCTCTGCCTGCCTCTCTGTGCTCGCGCTCTCTCTAACTAATGAATAAATAAAATCTTAAAAAAAAAAAATCAATGTATTAGGAATAAACTTACTGATAAATAACCATGACAACAGAAATAAATACGTGTCCATTAAATGCTTATTTGCTAGCCATTTCCCATTATGCACTGTGATTTATTATGACTATGAGCATTGTTTAAAATATTTTATTTATTCATTTGAAAGAGAGAGAGAGAGAACAAGCAGTGTGGGGGAAGCAGACAGAGAGGGAGAGAGAGAGAAGCAGACTCTCCGCTGAGCAGGGAGCTGGTGCGGGGCTCAATTCGGATCTCTATTCCAAGACATGGAGACCATAACCTGAGCTGAAGGCAGATGCTTTACCATATGAGCCACCCAGGAGCCCTGACTACGAACATTTTTAAAAAGAGAAATATAGACTTGGAACTCTATTGGTATCTCTTAAATCATAGTCAATATTACTGGAGCCAAATTTAAATTCAGGATCTACCTGGATGTAAGCAGAGATGGCACAAACACACAAAAAGTCTCCAATATCCAAGTCTGTGGTAGAACTGGAGACATGGTTACCCCTTTTTGGCATTCATTTCAAAAGACCCACACTCTTTCATTTCCCAAAGCAGATAAGAATGGATCCTAAGAATTTTCTACACGTTAACTATCAGTTCAAAAACATAAAATACTCAGTGACATTAGAGACAAGTTCTGGGAGAAAGAGAATGTAAATTCCTATGGAACCATGATTAATTTATCTTAGTACAAAGCTTATATTTTTAAGAAGTATGCTTTGTTAAAAATAAACTCACTTGGATATTCTCCCCAACAGAGATTTCCTTATTTATTTATTTATTTATTTATTTATTTATTTATTTATTTCCTTAAATATTGTAATTATTTCTATCCATGGGAAATCACTAACAATAACAACAGATTGAAGGATCCTGAGAGTTAAACTTCCAGGTCAAAATTTAGTGATTGAGGTGTGCCTGGGTGGCTCAGTGGGTTAAGCCTCTGCCTTTAGCTCAGGTCATGATCTCAGGGTCCTGGGATCGAGCCCCACATCAGGTTCTCTACTCAGCGGGGAGCCTGCTCCGCCCCCCCTCTCTCTGCCTACTTGTGATCTCTCTGTTAAATAAATAAAATCTTTTAAAAAAATGTAGTGATTGAGAAAGAAGTTACCAGAGTTATCAAGAAACTTGTATTAATAAAACTTAACTAATAAATTCACATTAACTAAACCTACAGGACTGACTCGTGGATAAAATGATTTTTAAGCTATATTTATGTGAAATAATTCAATACTGTGCTGCAGTAGAAATTCAGTTACTTCACAGCTATGTGTATCTGTGCTCAATATAATAATTAAAGAAGCACTTACACTATTAACATGTGTCCCATAATTTAAACCATATAAGCTATGCTTTCTATTGAAGAATGCATAAAGTATAACTTGTTTCATACTGTTTGCATTTATGTAATCATTGTGTTAATGCCATACTTTAATCAAATCTGTATTATGAACTGAAACTAAATGGTAAAACCAGCATCCAAATACTTGTAGATGTTTCCTGCAGACAATAAGTAACACATTTGACCTTTCAGAAAAATGTAGATTGAAAAATTTGGACAAATATTATAAAGGACAAAGTTGAGATAATCCCAAAATTAAAGGAACATATTTATTATTAATCATGAAAATTCAACTTGCAACTAGTAACTATTCCTAGAAGAGGAAATTGGTTAAATCAATAATCACAAAACTGAGTGATCAAATGTCTCTTCTTGTAACAGGGTAAGGTGAGTAAACGCAACATGTAAGTAAGTCCTGCTGAACTTTTTGAATTCTAAAAATATTAGGAAAAATACCTTCACAGATACAAAAAAATGAAGTTTTTGAACATTAAATTTCAGAAGACAGAAAGGGAATATTACAAAAGTTTAAGAAAGAAGTATAATTATCCAGGAATTCAGACACATTTCAAATTATAATTTGTGTATAAAAATAACAAAAAGAATTTTGTTACATGTAAGCCTCAAGCATTTTATCATACATGAGCTCAACATGGGAAAATATAGACAATCTCCAGATCATGGAAATAAAATTATCACTCAAAAATTAAAATGTTTGATTAGAAAAAAACTACTGGAAGGAATATTAATATTAAAAAACATATAGGAATGCTTCTGAATAATAAATACAAATTGGTTGAAAATAATTTGCACTTACATATTAGCGTGGTAAGATAAGAGATAAGATGTGTATAAATGTTCATGATTTTTATACTTAACAGGGGTTATTATTTTGTCAAGGTAAAATGGATGATCTTCTTTGCCTAATTTAATTCATTTTAACTATATACTGATTTAATTGTCATTATCCCTTCTTTCTTCTTACATACAGTCTGTCCTCCTAAAGTGTATGTTTCTGCACCATGAATTACTTTGTTCATAATGAGCGAGTCGAGGCAACCAAGTAACAGCAGTTGAAGGCAAAGTATTTCAGCACAGCTCAATAGAGCAAACTGCATACACATGCTATACACAATGTCTATACACCCATTTCTTTCTCTTGACTCGGTTTATACATTTGCTCTGTTTGGAAGCAAAATTAATTTGTGCTATTCCTTCCAAAGCTGGGAAAGTTTCCCTTGTCTCCACAGCTCAGTAGCTTGTACTCTCATTCATACCATATCCATTATTATTCTTTGCTTTTGTCTTTATTTTCTTAATGGCAAATTTCAAACACATGCAAAAGTGTGTAGTATAGTTTAATGACACTGCATGCATTCATCACCAAGCTTTAATAGTTATCAAAGTATGGCCAGTTTTGTACTATCTGTATTTTCAACAATTTCCCTCTAGACAAGTCATCTTGAAACCTGAAATACGAGGTTTATAAGGTGTATTTGATTGATAGTCTTTGATATTATTTCATGCCTTCCGTTCTTTTTTCTTTTTCTTGTGACTTTTTTGTTGTTGTTGAAAAAAATCAGTTCCCTTGTTCTATACTAGTTTCCAAATTCTAGACTTCATTGATTGCATCCTCAAGAAGTTAACATGCTTTTAGTCTCCCATATTTCTTATAAAATACTAGATAGATCTAGAGTTAAAAAGTCTTTTTTAAATTTTTTTTAAGATTTTATTTATTTATTAGTTAGAGAGAGAGAGAGAGCGAGCACAGGCAGACAGAGAGGCAGGCAGAGGCAGAGGGAGAAGCAGGCTCCCTGTCGAGCAAGGAGCCCGATGTGGGACTCGATCCCAGGACGCTGGGATCATGACCTGAGCCGAAGGCAGCCACTTAACCAACTGAGCCACCCAGGCGTCCCTAGAGTTAAAAAGTCTTAAATAGCATCACTACACTAGGAGAGGCACAATGTCTATTTCTTTTCTTTCTTTTTAATGATACACTTCTACATTTACTATACCAAATTAGAACAAAAATCACTATATATTTTACTTTATGTGATCTTGAAATGCCATTTGATCTGTTCTAGGATATTGTTTAGGACTGTTATTGTTTCTTAGAGGTTAAAAAGTTTCATATAAACTTCTCAGAGGTCTAGTCCCAACCCTATTTCCCCCATAAGTTCTACCATGATTAGTGTTTTCTGGAAATGCACCTAATGTGTTTGAGGAGCATAACAATTTTCTTAAATTGAAGTATAGTTGGCACACAACATTACATTAGTTCCAGGTGTACTAATGATTGAACAGTGAATCAACAACCCTATACCTTAGAGAAGCATAATATTTAATATTAAGTTGAATTTATGAGCATTGGCGCTAGCAATTGTGGAATTTATTGCATGTTTATTTTAGCTCACATTTTTCTAACTTGTTTCCTGTTATTTGTGTTTAAGATACTATGTTGTGCATTTGACTTACACAATTAGCTATATAAACATTTTTACATTTATTTTATATGCATTTTTGGAAGACAGTCTTGGAGTATTTCTATTAATATCAACATTCAAGTTTTTATAAATGTTTATGCTGTCTTTAGTTATCAGTGTTAAGAATGGAATTATATTTGTTGATTCCACCTACATTAGAAAAGGAATTTATGATGTATTTACCTTATTTCTCTCACTTTATGTTTTTTCTCTAATACAATTTAGGAATTTAAAAACAGAATACTGGAATAAGTTTTATTTTTATTTTTTCTTCCGAGATTTTATTTGAATTCAAGTTACTCAACATACAGTGTAGTATTGGTTTCAGGAAGGGAATTTAGTGATTCATCATTTACATATAATACCCAGTGCTCATCAAAACACATGCCCTCCTTAATACCCATCTCCCATTTAGCCCACCCCCTACCGACCTCTCCTCTAGTAACCCTCAGTTTGTTCCCTATAGTTAAGAATCCTTTGTGGTATTCCTCCCTCTGTTTTTACCTTATTTTATTTTTCTTTCCCTCCCAATATGTTGGTCTGTTTTGTTTCTTAAATTCTACGTGAATGAAATCATATGTATTTGTCTTTCTCTGACTGACATTTCACTTAGCAAAATACATTCTAATTCCATCCACACCATTACAAATAGCAAGATTTCATTATTTTTGATGGCTGAGCAATATTCCATTGTGTGTGTGTGTGTGTGTGTGTGTGTGTGTGTGTGTGTGTGTGTGTATCTTCTTTATCCATTCATCAGTTGATAGACATTTGGGCTCTTTCTATAATTTGACTATTTTTTATAGTGCTGGTATAAACATTGGGGTGTATGTGTCCCTTTGAATCAGTATTTGTGTATCCTTTGTATAAATACATAGTAGTGCAATTGCTAGGCAGTAGGTAGTTCTATCTTTAACTTTTTGAAGAACTTCCATACTGTTTTCCAGGGTGGCTGCACCAGTTTTGCATTCCCACCAAAAGTGTAAGAAGGTTCCCTTTCTCCACATCCTTCCCAACATCTGTTGTTTTCAAAGTTCTTCATTTTAGCCATTCTGATGGGGATGAAAGCTGTCCAGTTTTTCTAAACCATTTCTTAAAGAGACTGTCTTTTTTCTTTTGGATATTCTTTCCTGTTTTTTTGAAGATTAATTGGCCATATACTGGTGGGTCCATTTGGGGTTCTCTATTCTGTTCTGACCTGTGTGTCTGTTTTTGTGCCAGTATCATACTGTCTTCATGATTACAGCTTTGTACACAACTTGAAGTCTGTAATTGTGATGCCTCCAGCTTTGGTTTTCTTTTTTTGACATCACTCTAGCTATTCTGTTTATGTGGGTCTTATTTCTGGTTCCATACAAATTTTAGGATTGTTTGTTCTGGCTCTGTGAAAATGCTGTTGGTATTTTAACAGGGATTGCATTGATTATGTAGATTACTTTGGTAGTGTATGCATTTTAACAATATTTGTTCTTCCAATCCATGAGCATGGAATGTTTCTCCATTTCTTTGTGTCTTCTTCAATTTTTTTCATAAGAGTTCTATAGTTTTCAGCATACAGATCTTTTACCTCTTTAGTTAGGTTTATTCCTAGGTATCTTATGGTTTCCAGTGCAATTGTAAATGGAATCAATTCTTTGATTTCTCTTTCTAATGCCTCGTTATTGGTGTATAGAAATGGAACTGGTTTCTGTATATGATTTTATATCCCACAACTTTGCCGAATTCATTTATCAGTTCTAACAATTTCTTGGTGTAGTCTTATGAGTTTTCTACATGGAGTACCATGTCATCTGCAAATAGTGAAAGTTTGACTTCTTCCTTGCCAATTTGGATGCATCATTATTTTTATTTATTAATTCATTATTTTTTAAATTATTATTTCTTTTTCTTGTCTGATTTACTGAAGCTAGGATTTCCAGTACTATCCTGAACAACAGTGGTGAGAGTGGACATCCTTATCATGTTCCTGACCTTAGGGGAAAAGTTGTTTCTCTCACATTGAGGATGATATTAGCTGTGGGTCTTTCATATATGGCCTTTGTGATGGCAAGGTATGTTCTTTCTATTCCCACTTTCTATAGGGTTTTTATCAGGAAAGGATGCTGTATTTTTTGAAATACTTTTTCTGCATCTGTCAAGAGGATCATATGTCTCTTATCCTTTCTTTTATTAATGTGGTATATCATGTTGATTGATTTGCTGATATTGAACCACCCCTGCAGCCCAGGAATAAATCCCACTTGATTGTGGTGAATAATTCTTTTAATATACTGTTTGAATCAGTTAGCTAGTATTTTGTTGAGATTTTTTACAGCCATGTTCATCAGAGATATTACTCTGTAATTCTCTCTTTAATGGAGTCTTTGTCTGGCTTTGGAATCAAGGTAATGATGGCCTCATAGAAGGAGTTTGGAAGTTTTCCTTCCATTTCTATATTTTGGAACAGCAAAAAAATAGAGGAGTAGGTTTTAATTCTTCTTTAAATATCTTGCAGAATTACCCTGGGAAGCAATTAGGCCCTGGACTTTGGCTTATAGGGAGATTATTTATTACCGATTCCATTTCTTTGCTGGTTATGGGTCTATTCAAACTTTCTCTTTCTTCCTTTTTCAGTTTTGGTAGTTTCTATGAATTTATGCATTTTTCCAGATTACCCAATTTTTTGGCATATAATTGTTCACTGTGGTCTCCTATAGTCATTTGTATCTTTGCAGTGTTGGTTGTGATCTCTCCTCTTTCATTCATGATTTTATTTATTTGGGTCCTTTCTCTTTTCTTTTTGATAAGTCTGGCTAGGGTTTTATCAATTTTGTTAAACCTTTCAAAGAGCCAGTTCCTAGTTTCATTGATCTGTTTTACTGTTTGTTTGTTTATTTGTTTAAATTTCTGTTATTTATCTCTACTCTAACCTTAATGATTTCCCTTCCTATGCTGGTTTTAGGCTTTATTTGCTGTTCTTTTTCCAGCTCTTTTAGGTGTAAGGTTAGGCTGTGTATTTGAGACTTTTCTTCTTGAAGAAAGCCTGTATTGCTGTATATTTCCCTCTTGGGATTGCTTTTGCTGTGTCTCAAAGGTTTTGGACTGTTGTGTTTTCATGTTCATTTGATTCCATATATATATTTTTTATTTCTCCTTTAATTTCCTGGCTAACCCATTCATTCTTTAATAAGATGTTCTTTAACTTCCATGTATTTGTCATCTTTCCAAATTTTTTCTTGTGGTTGACTTCAAGTTTCATAGCTGAAGCTGACACTTTGGAATACTCTATGATTAGTGCCCTTGGTACACATGGGGGCCCTGTGTTGGTCTTTTGAGGGAGCAGCTGCTGCTGAACTGGTTCAGTCCGACCTCCCCTAGTAAAGATGGTCCTTCTGGGCTCAGGGCTGTGGAGTTTGGTGTGAGTGCCTCTAGCATCCCCTGGGGGTTCTGTGTTTCTCCTGAAGTCCAACTGTGCTGGTGGGCAGGGTGTGTGAATGATAGCATCACCCTGCCCCCTTATCTCTGAGGAGGGGGACTCATGGCCTCACTGCTCAGAAGGCCATCACTGAATAGCAATCAATCTCCTCTCTTATGTCCCAGGCTTTTGCCAGTTCCCCACCCTTAACCTTTCTGTGCCTAGGCTGTTGGCACACCTGGTGCTACAGTTCTTCTGTATTTTATCTCTGGCCAGAGGCTGGGATTCATAACTCCAAATCTTAAAGGACCCAGCAAGGGGAAGACTGTTCCCTTCCTCTGGAGGAGCACCACACAGCACTGCACCTGGCATCATTCTGTCCCAGAAAAGCACTCACACACCTGTGTGGGTGACCTGAGTATATGAGGAAGCATAGTGAAAAAGCTGCGATCAGGTTTCTGCCCTCTGCAAGAGCCTCTGTCCCCTGCTATTGAACAGCTCCTCAATGGCACTTGGTGGGTTTTTGTCCTTGGAGAAGCAATATACCCTCTTCCAAATGTACTCCAGAACAGGGAACATTTTCTTCTAGTGTGACTTAGGGAATCCCCACACCAGTGTCTTGCACAAACTCTACCCACCACTGTCTCCTGCCCTCTCCCTCTCTCCCTGACTTTTCTCTACAAAAAGGGTTCCCTCCCCACCACCACACCATGGCTTTTCTCTCCCCTAATTCATGTCTCTGATTTTCCATCAAGCACATTCTCTCCCTCCAGTTGTGAAGACTGTTTTCTTAATTTTCAGATCCATTTCCTCATTGTTCAGAATGATTTGATATTGATCTACCTGTGTTCGAGGGACAAGCCCAAGATCCCCCTACCACTCCTCCATCTTAACTCCTCCCAGTAAGATGTATTTTTAAATTTTTAATTTTGCTAACATATGTTTTGTATTTCAAATCCATCTTATAAGAATACTGGTAGTCTATATCAAAAATATTCCTGTAATAATTATTCAATATTTATATATTACATAATTGATATGCCATATATATCCAGTTCTGTAGTAATAATGCTTGTATTCCAAATATTCTGAGTCATTATTTCTACATTTGGTTCATTTGTTATTCAAATTTAAGTAATTCCTTCAAAAATGCAATGTATTAAACACAAATGTACTCTTCCCATAGAACACTTCTCAATATATTTCAAAAATATTGTGCTACTGATGTACAAAAAATGATGTGTGGTTGTCTCTAGTGCTCACATTAGAAACAATTTTTAGAAATGAACTTTTCTAAAAAATTAGATAAAATGCACAAAAATCAATGTAAATAATAAATAAGCATAATAAAAAATGACCAGTATTGCCAGCAAGCAAGTCAATGAAATACCCACTTTTGCCTCTCAATTTAGTAAATATTTTTTTTAAATGTCAATATTGATCATTGACATTCATGTGATGATATGGTCCTTCTCATGCACTGCTAGAGGGCTTGTAATTGTTGTGTATTTTTAGAGGACTATTGGACATCATATTTCCAGAGACATAAATATATTTAATCCCTTCATTCAGTAATTCCACTTCAAGAAAATTCCTCTAAGTAAACTAGTTTCGATTGTTATATTTGGATGCTCATCAGCTGTTTTTTTATAATACCAAAAATAAGAGACAGTACAAAGACCCGACAACTGGAAAAAGTTTAATAAATCATAATCCACATATGAAATCAAATATCCTACATTACTAAAATGTTATTTTGAGAAATATTTTATAACATAGGTGAGAATAAACAAAATAATGTTAAGTGAAAATAACTGAATAGAAGTTCTGTGTATAATTCAATCCTATGATGGAAAAAAATATGATTAAGTTTCAACAATTTGGTCAGATTTAAAGAACAGGTTCAGGGCAGGCAAATGCTAAGATATGTTTGAACTTAACTTCTTATTATCCTTTTAAACAAAAGTGAAAGAGGCATCATATATTTTATAAATTCCTTTTCACATATCTTTTAAGATACACGTTCATTTATACATGTTTCAGGCAAAAAAAATTCTGTTTTTCCCCAATTCCTTCAGAAATAATGATCACTCCTTAACACTTAACAAAATTTTACATTTCCAAAATTTCCCCAGTGACTGGCTTTCTCTTTTTTTCTTTCTTTCTCTTTTTCCTTTCTTTTCTTTCTCTCTTTTTCCTTTCTTTTCTTTCTTCTCTCCTTTTTCTTTCTCTCCTTCTTTCTTTCTTTTCAGAGACAAATATTTGGTCTTACAATTCTGTTAACATTTTATGATATGACTTTCATTTAATTCTGATTTTTCTGTCTTACAGAATTATACTTCTTCCACTTAACATAATTCTGTACTTATCTCTACTTTTCCTATAACTTCAGAAGTTATAATATTCTCTCTCTCTCATCTCTCATCCTTTAAAAAAAAAAGTCTCCAAATGCCCATTCCCTGGTTCTCTCTAATGTATCTTCACAATTTTTCATTCTTGAATAAGCTTCAGATAGAGTTGTATCTTTTGCAGCATTTTTTTTCTCTTCCAACTCCAGTCCTTTCTCTGGTACCATAGTTTCCTAAAATATTATAAATTTTGATCATTTTACTACTTCGGAGATATTCATTGATTTTTCTCCATCCAACCATTTTAATTTAGTCTACAAAAGTCCTTTTCATGACACTCCTAAGAAATCATTATGAAATCAGTCCTCTCATCCCCTCTCCACTCTCTGCACACCATCAGCTTATCTCCCAGATCATCACCATTTATTGCATACCAGCAACATGTTTCTAAATCCTAATTTGCCATCTTCCCTTCACACTGCTGTATCTTTGAGGACCCCCATAATATTGAACCTGCTGATCTCCATAGCTAGGACGTCACCATCCACTCCTAAAGTGGCAGCAAGAAAAGGCTTACCAATTCTCTAAGTTCCAATTAATATTATCTCTTTGATAAACTCTTCACAATCTACTGAGGTAAAAGAGTTCACTTCTTTATGTTCTCATGACATTTTGCTGACGTCTTAGAATACCATTCTGAAGAAGATCTGTTTATCTTTTACCAACTGCAAAATGGACCTGGTTGATTTTTTCCAAAGCTCTATTTTCCAAGCTAGTATTTTCCAGTCCCAGTACCAAACAAATTTGACTATTTCTTATGAAGTATTTGTACCACAAAAATATCTTGCTAAGTCACTCTGCCTCCTTTATTCACTACTTCCTCCCTGTTGAGTATAAATTGAATCTTTAACCTTAGCCCTCTGGGTAGAATTACCAAAATAAATTCTCTCAGCAGTCTTTTTCTTTGTTTCTTAATGCTTTCTCTATAATAAATACATTTTCCTGCTGATTTAATTGCACTGAACTTCTATACACAAGATTTTTTAAATTAAACTCAGCAAGGAAAAAATGAAATAAATATCAGTGTGAAATAAAATGAACCTACTGATCTGTGGTTACTCATTTCCTTTGAAATAAATACTTATATAATTTCACTCCCACATTAGAATTGAAAAATATTTTCTACACAAAGCACTTTCTTTCTGCCAAAATGGATGGATGGTGAAATGTTAAGTACTTTATATTTGTGAGCAATGGAGAAGTGCCAATACCTATAGTCAATACCGCAAACGAATTATTATTTGGAACTCCGAGTTGTTTAAACATTTCTGCCAGAACTCCATCATGTGTCTTTTATGGTCCAAGTCTGGCACCTGGATTTGCCAGATAAGGGCTGGTTACTGACTTTCCTGTACATCTCCAATTCCTCTGAAAGTCTTAAAAAATCCTATTTTCCAATTGGACAGCTATATGTAGAAGAATGAAACTCTACCATTCTCTTACACCATACACAAACATAAACTTGGAATGGATAAAAGACCTCAACATGAGGCAGGAATGCATCAGAATCATAGAGGAGAACATTGGCAGCAACCTCTTCAGTATCAGCCACAGCAACTTCTTTCAAGATATGTCTCCAAAGGCAAAGGAACAAAAGTGAAAATGAATTTTTGGGACTTCATCAAGATCAAAAGCTTCTGCACAGCAAAGGACACAGTCAACAAAACAAAGAGGCAACCCACGGAATGGGAGAAGATATTCACAAATGACAGTATAGACAAAAGGCTGATATTCAGGATCTATAAAGAACTCCTCAAACTCAACACACGCAAAACAGATAATCCCATCAAAAAATGGGCAGAAGACATGAAAAGACACTTCTCCAATGAAGACATACAAATGGCTAGCAGACACATGAAAAAATGTTCATCATCATTAGCCATTAGGGAGATTCAAATCAAAACCACATTGAGATGCCACTTTACACCAGTTAGACTGGCCAAAATTAACAAAGGCAGTGTTGGAGAGGATGTGGAGAAAGTGGAACTGTCTTACACTGTTGGTAGGAATGCCAGTTGGTGAGCCACTTTGGAAAACAGTATAGAGATTCCTTAAGAAATGAAAAATAGAGCTTCCCTATGACTCTGCAATTGCACTACTGGGTATTTACCCCAAAGATACAGATGTAGTGAAAAGAAAGGGCATCTGTACCCCAATGCTCATAGCAGCAATGGCAACAGTCGCCAAACTGTGGAAAGAACTAAGATGTCCTTCAACGGACAAATGGGTAAGGAAGATGTGGTCCATATACACTATGGAGTATTATGCCTCCATCAGAAAGGATGAATACCCAACTTTTGTATCAACATGGACGGGACTGGAAGAGATTATGCTGAGTGAAATATGTCAAGCAGAGAAAGTCAATTATCATATGGTTTCACTTATTTGTGGAGCATAGGAAAGAACATGGAGGACATGGGGAGATGGAGAGAAGAGAGTTGAAGGAAATTAGAGGGGGAGATGAACCATGAGAGACTATGGACTCTGAAAAACAATTTGAGGGTTTTGAAAGCACGGGGGGTGGGAAGGTGGGTGAGCCTGGTGGTGGGTGTTATGGAGGGCATGTATTGCATGGAGCACTGGGTGTGGTGCATAAACAATGAATTCTGGTACACTGAAAAGAATTAAATTTAAAAAATAAAAATTTTTTTTAAATCCTATTTTCCAGCTTCTTCCACAATTGTGTGCTATCTTAGTCCCATAATGAATCCCTTGTTCTATAATATTTTCATAATATTGGTAGAGGTTTGCTTCTTTGCCAGAACACTGGCTGATAACATTGTTAGTATCAGAATTTCTTCTGGGTAATAGAAACTTACAATGGGAATGTGTAATTAGTTCTCTGATCTGATTACATTTAGAACCAATAATGTCATTGGTAAGACACACTGGTAGTCCACAACCTATAGTGGCAAAAAGGATTACTTTTATTATGACATATAATGAAATGCCAACAGAAGGCCAAGTCATATGTGACCAAGTATTTGCTTCCATAAAATATTGTAGTGAAAAATACCAAGAATAATGTGAGTAAATGTTTGCTTCTAATGCACAGAGAACTTGTAGAAAGAAAATTATAAGTCCAGTCCTTTAAATTCTAAGCTCAAGTTTCAAGTAGGGGGCCAGAGAAATTTTAAGACTACAGTAAAATAATTCATTATTTCACTGGGGTTTCAGGATCAAGATTTTTGAGAATGAAGTCCCAATTCTAATCTACAGATTTCTAAATTACTATGGAAACAGAATTCCCAATTTTATGGGCATTCTAAAATTATGTCAAATATTGGAAATCTGTAGACCTAAAAATTGGGATAAAGATTGATTAGCAGATTGTGATGAAGTTGAAGACTTTGAATTCCTAAACCTTACTGAGCCTCATTTACCCATAAAAGCAACTTCTATTCCTCTTTCTGAGAATATTAAACTCCCCTTGCCTGAAAATCTGTATTTGTCTCCAGTGAAGTAGGTGCTTTGCAGGGAATTACTGATCTCATACCCATGCATCTTGTTTCTACAACTGTAACCAGAACTAAGTCCCAGCAGGCTTCCAGCATACTAGCAAAGTGTGACCCATTTGGAATCACCCTATACACCAAAAAAAAATTGCATGATTTTTCTAATTTTTAACACAGTCTACAGAATCTGTATGGGAATCTAACCTAAGGTGTAGGATCAGAGTGGAAAAACAATAGAGTCCAATCAGGTTAAATATATTAATATAGGAGCACTAAGCAGAGATTCTCTATTCACTATGTTAATTTGAGTGACTAGGAATGCTCCAACAACTTGCTTAATCAATATATTCAAACTTGGACCAAAAAATGGCCCACACTAAATGAACTTGAGATTTCATAACTTCCTTGGTATGCTCTTGAATAATCAAAGGTTAAAAAAAAGTGAAATGCTAGGTTGACTTTTTTATGTAAGATCTACTCACTCACACGCTAACTATGAGAGCCATGTAGATATTCTTGTCAACAAAACTTTGATGTTTGATACTTTGGAGAAGAGTGCCCCAGCATCTGTGAAGAGCTCCACACAGGCCAGGAACAACAGCGGGAGCTTTTACTATCAAAGCGGGCTTTCTGAATCCGATAAGGATGATGAGATCAAGAAGTGACAAGGACCAGGTTCCTTGTCAAGAACAGAAAGGTTTGAACCACAGAGAACTTTAATGTTACCTAACTAATCATAGTGTCCCTTGGACTTAAATTGATGGTGGCCTACTAAAGTCTTACTTGATTTGTGTAACTGGAAAGCTTCAGATAGTGTGAATATAAGTTTGAACTTAATTCTCACAATAGAGAGTGGTGCACACCAAACATTTTCCAGAGATGTGCCAGTTCAAAGAACTAGGGTCCTTGAAATGAAAAGTGAGTTCATTTTATACCAAATGAAGACTGGAAGTGGTATCATAGCTTAAGTAATTCACTATTCTCACTGTGTTCTCCATCTCTATGAAGCAACTGGCTTCTTAGAATAGAATGATATTTTGAAGAGCCAATTATAGCACAAACTGAGTGATGACACCGTATGAATCTATCTATGGTCAAAAAATCTCTAGGACATTCTCCTATGAAGTGATCAATTTACAGTGGTGTTTTTTCTATGACCAGGATATTAGATAGTTTAACCAGACCAATATGGGTGGAGGTAGGAGGATAAAAAGCATGCAGATAAGGGAAGAAGAAATTAATCAGTCACTATTTACAGTTGACATGATGGTCTTCATGAAAAACCCCAAGGACTCCAAAAATTCTAACTTACTGTTTAACCTCTACAAACTTACATTATTTCCATTGAAACCAGTTAGAAGGTTGATATCTTTAACCTGACCTCACTACAAAGATTTCTGCATCTCTACACTGAGATATACCTAAGAACTACCATTCTGTCATAGAAGGAACTACTGTTTCTTGGATAATAAGCTGTAAATCTAAGTTAGGTAGGTTAGTTCCATTCAGGCATCATGAACTTGTTTGGTGTTCAAATAATCTTTGACCTTTAGTGTATAGTAAAGATAAAGCTGGCAAAAAATCATTAAATGTGAGGCCTAGGGTTAATAGATTGAGCTTGAGCTTCATAAAAACCAGTTTGAATTTCTAGGCTTTACACTTATTATCTCCAATTTAGACAAGGTTTGGACAAGCTCTCTAAACATAAACTTTATTATGTAGAAAATGAGCATAATTTCAAGGTTGAGGCAAAAATTACATGTATTTTATAGAGAGCTTAGATCAATGTCTAGTGCAGAATAAAAAAAATCTGAGTAATTCCTTTCATTATCATTATTGTTGTTGTATTTTTATGTAAACTAGAGCCTCATAGTCAATGACTACAATGAGACATCATTACATGCATTACATGAACTAAAGTAACTCCTGGCTGGTTTTATTTCATACCTTTGAATTTTTTTCTGTAATCTTCTGTTTCTCAAACTCTTATGTTATCTTGCTCTACTGTATCCAGTGTTACAATCTATTTTCAATTGTTTTGTGACTATATTAACTTTATATAAGAACATGGGTGGGTAAATAGATAAATAAATATATGAATAATCTTGTGCTACAAAGGTATAAATCTTCTTAAAAATCTTAAAAATTGGGGGTTTTTATAATAAAAAAGAGGTATTAGAAGATATAACCTCAGGGAATTACATAGATCAACTAAAGTTCAAAATTTATTACTTTTTTCCTTATCAAATTTAAATATCAAAACTACAAAAAAAAACCCAAAAGGTCACAACATCAAAAGTAAATATTTTGAAAAAGAGAGTGATTTGAGCAATTGTTTTATGAATTTATTCAGTTTCAAAACACACTGAGAAATAGTTCCCAAATTTGCATATTCTTCCTTAAGTGGGTTATTCACTTTTACTTTTTGTTTCCCCTCATGAAAAATTAAAGTTAATTCCACTGTTTTTATTTTTCTAGTATAGATACAGCATTCAAAAAAGAAAATGTGCTAGAAATAAACCAAATGAGGGAGGTCCTGAAAAAACATTATCCATGTTCACTGATTTTTTAAAATTGAATCAGTTTAATGATATATTGAGAAAAATACCCTAGGGAACAGAACTGACAACACTGTTTGCATTTGAATTACCCATCTGCATTAGAAAAACATTTTCTTTCATAACAAAAGAGTTAAAGTAATTTTCAAACACAGTAGAAAATTTTTATAGAAAATATAATAATAATGTATTCTGGCTATATTGTGGATCACTATCTACTTGTCGGTGGTAATTTATTAATGTAAGCATTTGGATAAACACTACCATATGGTGAAAAATATAAAATCAAAAACAGAAGGTGGTGCATGATGGAATAACAAACAGTATTCAATGTGTGTTACCCGTAATTCAGGTTGTTTAGTAATTTCAGACATTTTTGTTAAAATATCATTATGCAGAATTGAAATTTTTCTATACTGTGTGTGATATGAATATGACATTCTTTTTTAAAAAGCAAAGATGTAAAGTAGAATAGCTAATGAGTTAATATAACCTTTAGGTATCTCAATCATCACTAGAGACACTACTTAAAAAATATAATATTGGGTTTTTAAACAAATGTGATTTGGACATTTTCAATGCTTATTTTGAGAATTTATGCATACTTATGTTATTTCTTTGAAACATGTCTATTTTAATATATTAAAATTGTGTAGCAGAGGACTGAGGATAGCTAAGACATAAAAGCATGTGTCTTGTTCTTGAATATGCTTTTTTTTTTTTTTAATAAAAATCTCTGGAGATTACAGTGCTCTGTAAACTAGACCATTGAGAACTGTAGGCTTACTCTCACTGGGATGCTAGAATGCATTAAATTTTACTTTAAAATCTCACATCTGAAACGCATATTTTGTACTTTATTTATATTATCTATTGCTGTTATTTCCAGTATAGATTTGAGTTACTAGATTTGCCAATTAATATTTCCCTTTTGAAGGAAAAGCATTCATTTTGAAAATAGAAAAGCATAGCAAGCAATGAACAAAAGAAGATATAATTTGCAAGCAGACTTCTATCACTATCCTTTGCACAGACTTAAAGTACAATTGTTTTGGTCTGTTCTTATCAAGGTGTTATCTTATGAAGTGGTTTACCAGAAAATAATATCTTATGTATATTTTTTGAATAAATGAGATTTGCTTTCCTAATGTTACTCTTATTGAATCATTCCCTTAGTCTCTATCTTATGAAAAACAAGCTCTATATTCATACATACAGCTATATATAGATAAATGAAAAAACTAAGTGTTCCAAATGGAACGTGCTTTGATTTAAACTTTTAATTTGTTCACATCCGCATATACTACCTAATTGTGTGATTATGTAGAGGTAACCAGAGCAGCTATTTCCATGTATGATCTTATGGTACCAGAACAAATATGTGTTTCCCATAATTCAACAATTGAATTCAACAATGCCATTTTTAAGTATTTATTTCTTTGAGTCTAGAAAGAATTTTTGCCATTGAGAATTGTGTGTGGGGGTGCCTGGGTGGCTCAGTGGGTTAAAGTCTCTGCCTTCGGCTCAGGTCCTGATCTCAGGGTCCTGGGATCAAGCCCCACATCAGGCTCTCTGCTCAGCAGGGAGCCTGCTTCCCATACTCTCCCTCTGCCTGCCTCTCTGTCTACTTATGATCTCTGTCTCTCTGTCAAATAAATAAATAAAATATTT
>ML104209.1:0-15740 GCA_003697995.1 Taxidea taxus jeffersonii
AAAAAAAAAAAAAAGAGAGAGTTGTAATATCAATTACTTAAAGCTTAAAAACATGCAAATTGGGGCGCCTGGGTGGCTCAGTGGGTAAAGCCTCTGCCTTCAGCTCAGGTCATGATCCCAGGGTCCTGGGACGGAGCCCTGGGACTGGGCTCTCTGCTCAGCGGGAACCTGCTTCTCTTCCTCTCTCTGCCTGCCTCTCCGCCTACTTGTGATCTCTGTCTGTCAAATAAATAAATAAAATCTTCAAAAAAAACCCATGCAAATTACTAGCATTCCATATAATTAATGGAATGGTAAATGCATACATAAAAAGGGTATTAAGATATGGATGACAATGGCAAATTCACAAATTCAGGATAAAAGTTGCCTCTCTGGGGAAGTAAGGAGGAGAAGAGAACCAGAGAGAAGTACATTCAGGGTTTCAATGTTATTGTCATTTTTTTCTTTAGCTGAATCGTGGGTATGTTGGTATTTGTTATATCATCCCCATACTCTTTTGCATTCCTGAAGTACTTTACAATAACAATTACAAGTACATAACCCCTCCAAATTTGATACAATGGTTTACATATAAACCATTCATTCATCTTTGACTTGCAAAGGAAATCAATATCACTAATGTCAGGCATCGCATGAGAACAAGCTACTACTAATCAAATTCGAAGCCGCGAATACAATTTCCATGTATTTCTATCGCAGCTCCCTAGATTCTACTCCTAACTTCATCTTGACTGGGAGTCTGTGTGTGTATTCTCAAATAAACTTTAATTGAAGAATGCGTCTTACAATATGTTATTTTCTGACACTGAGTGTCAAACACTGAGTCTCAAATTTATATTTGTGTTCTATTCTGTCCCCTCAAAAGACTCATATAATTAAATTCCCTCTAGGTATCTCCACTTAAAATTTATCTGAAACCTTCACCCTCCCCCAGTGGCACCCCTCTTTTTCCTTCACTCTGTCCTGCTCCCAGTGGCATCGACATCGACCCGTGTTCAAGCCGAATATCTGCGTGCCCTACTCAAATCTTCCCTTCCTTTCCAATCAGTTCAGCCGCACGTCCTACTGAAACAACCTCTGAAACATCACAAATCTGTACACGGAGGCCATTTCACCTGCAAGCCCTCTAGATGAGTCCCACTGTATCTCCCGAGAAACATCGACCTTAGCTTCTCACTAATCTCCTTGCCTCCACTGTGCTCCAGTTGCCTCCTTTGTGGCCCCAGAGTATGCTTCACAAACTCCCCCTCCAGGTGGAGACCTGAGCTGCTCTCTCCCTCAGGGATGCTTCCCTCCAGATATTCCCAGGGCAGGCTGCTTCAGGTCCCCGCTCAAATATCACCACCTAAGAGAGGCCTTTCCTGAATTTCTTTCGTGTTTTTAAATATTTTATTTATTTATTTATTTATTTGAGAGACAGAAATCACAGGTAGGCAGAAAGGCAGGCAGAGAGCGGGAAGCAGGCTCCCTGCTGAGCAGAGAGCCCGATGCAGGGCTCGATCCCAGGACCCTGAGATCATGACCTGAGCTGAAAGGCAGAGGCTTAACCCACTGAGCCACCCAGGCGCCCCCTGAATTTCTTAAATATAAGGTAGAATCACACGTCTTGGGCTCATCTTCTGTTCTTCTAAGCACTGACAACGATCTGAAAGGAGCCGCTATCATTTGTTTAACATTTGGGACTGAGTTTGGTTGCATGAAGAAAAACACTGCCTACAGAAACATAACCGGATTGGGATTTCTTTTCCATGGGTAGAAGGAAGTCTAGATAGACAAAAGCTGTCCAGGGCTGGTCCTAGGCTCCATGAAGCCATCAGGCAGCAGGTCCCTCACATCTTTCTGCTCTGTCCCTTTTAACATGTGCCTTTCATCTTCATGATACCCTGACAGAAAGCTTTAATCCCCTCTCACTGCCCATGGGATGTCGGCTCCATGACAACAGAGACCTTGTCCATCTCCTCTACCACTGGACGAATCACAAGTCATGTGGTAACAGCTCAATCCATATTCACTTAATTATTAGAAACCAATTAACCAGGAATTCAGAAGTCCTACATTTTGGGGGTCATCCTTCATCCCAGTGGTCACATACAAGAGCCATCCCTACCCCCTTCACTGACCCTATTGATTCTACACTGGGCCTGTCGTCACAGCCATTCCTTCACGCCCTTCTCTGTCATCGCTGCCTGAGCTCAGACGTCAGCATTCTCAGCCTGCAATGGTCTCCAGTGCCTGGGCACCCGCTTCTTATTCCTCCCCCCATTATATCACACCCTCTGCACAAACTGGTGGGGTAATTCCCTGAACAGAACACTCCCTGAGGGGCACCTGGGTGGGTTGGTCGGTTAGGTATCTGACTCTTGATTTCAGCTCTGGCCATGATCTCAGGATCCTGGGATCAAGCCCCAGGTCTTCAGGGAAAACAGCGTGAGGGCTGGTACCTTAGTGGGGGAAGACAAATATGGAAACAAATACTATGAAGAAAACAAGTGGCTTTGGCCGTCACCAATGGGCTCTATGTACTACAGAAATGAATGGCAGAAACACATTTTGGGGATCTGGATGGAAGCACGATGCCCCCTGAACAGCATCACTGGCTGCAATCTCTGAGATGATCCTCCAACAACAAAACCACCTATCGCTGGTAAACGCATCTGGACAAGCCGCAAGGTCAATGTGAGTGGCACCTCAGAATAGTATGTACCTTGTTCTACCTCTGGAAAGAGGACTCACGAGTGGGTCCCACCTTCAACATCTGACAACTAAAGACAACGGAAAACAATAGGAACGTGTGAAGTACGGGGCTCTTCACGCAATTGTGCTTGTACTGCTTATTACTAACTTGATTAAAATTGTTTGATTAAAAAAATAATTATGTACTCGGCGTGCTTGAGCTCCCAGTGGGGAGTTCAGATTCCCTCTTCCTCTCCTTTGGTCCGTCCCCCTGCTCATATGCGCTCTCTCTCTCTTAAAATGAATCAATAAGTCTTTATTTAAAAAAAGGAGGAGGAGGAGAAGAAGAAGAAGAAAAAGGAAGAAGAAGAAGAAGAAAAAAAGAAAGAAAGAAAGGAAGGAAGGAAGGAAGGAAAGAAAGGAAAGGAAGGAAAGGAAGGAAGGAAGGAAGGAGGAAGGAAGGAAGGAAGGAAGGAAGCAAGGAAGGAAGGAAAGAAGGAAGAACACTCCCTGAGAGCAGCAGCCTACCTATCCCGTTTCCCACGTTCTCCCATGACCGCGCACCAGGAGCACAGGCTGTAGACACGCAGGGGATGTTCATTGCAAGGATCCAAGATACCTAAACTTCTGAGCACTGTGTTCCAGGCACCGTAGCACTTGACCCCGGTCCACCCCCGTCATGATACTGACATTCTTGTTCTTCCTCTTACACTGTGACTTGTCACAGCACATAACTGCCGTTCTACACTGTTTCAGACCTTACTGTCTTCTCATATTTTACCATCTCTGCATAAAAATGCCTTTCCCCCTTTTTTACTACAGGACCCTTGTACAGCTATCTCTTGTCTCAGCTTCTGATCCCCCCGAGCTGAGCCGCCTTCCCTGCCGGCTCCGAGCAGAGCACACTGTTCTGTCCGTCCAGGGACACTTCACCGGCAGCGATGACGACGACGATGACAGGCTCAAGTGCTTGCAAGGCGTCTGCGCTTTCTAAGCCCTTTCCATGAACAAACTCATTTAATATATGTAAGGACCCTCCAAGGTAACCAGCGTCTTTTTCTCATTTTAGGGGACGAAAGTGAGCTATGGAACTTTGCTCTAAAGTGGGCAAAACTAACAAATGACCACCTGCACTCAAAGCCACACGGTCCGCCTCTGCAACCCCCGTGCTGTGAGCAACTTGGGTATTTGTCGCCAGGTTGTGAGGCTCTTGGGAGCAGGATCCGTGTCTTACTGGTGCCACATATGGGTTCTCATTGAAAGAAGGTTAAATGAATGGAATTTGTTTACAATTGTACACATGCAGAGTGAGAAAACTGACTCAAAGATGGTCTAGAGCAGAAGAGCTAGTGGGTTCGTACTGACCGGGTGACTGCAGAAGCCACATCACTGATCCCGAGATGAAGTACGGGCCACGGTACCAGCAAACTGCACTAGGGGACGTGCACTGGCTTCTTCCAGCATGGGTCAGGGCAGTCCCAGAGGCCAGGGCGCACTCCACTGTTCAAAAATCACCACTTGGAACCACAAGTTCCACTTGTGTAAGATGTAGGTAAAGTAAAAGAGAAGTGATGACAGAGGAGAATGACTTTCTAGGCACAACAACTACCCTCAAGCACTTGCAAAGATTTTGTAAATAGAGGTTTCTTAGGACTAAAAAGGGCGACAACAAGCCCAAAGGACGGAGAACAAAGAGACAAGACAAGGGAGTCCAGTGTTGGGCCAAACCAGCCCGTGCCTACACTTAAGAACGGATTCAGAGCATCTTCCCCAATCCTGTATTCAGCGTTAGCATGTGAGCGCTGTGAAAAAGATCAGGCTGTGAGGGTTCACACGGCGGAAATGCAGAGCTACCACCAGACCTTTTTGTTCGGGAAAGCCAGGTGGCCAGCACACCACTGCACTTAGCCGACGAGTGCTGCTGAAGAAATCCAGGACTTCGGTTTGTACTGGGCGGTAGTGATTCAGACGCTGGAGAGGGCGAGACACGGAAACTGTAAGCAGAATATAAATCATCGGTACACGAATACACCTAAGGAGAGGACAGCCTGTGGTGTAGAAACGGTTGCCAGTCTTTTGTGCTTGCTTTTTTATTTTTCTAGTATCCCTAAAAAGACTATTTATAGATTAAACTAAGACATTCAAAGAAGTAGTTTGATACTTAACATTGCTCCCATCAGTCTGTGTCAAAAATAATGAATAAAACCAAAACAATGCAAAAACTAGAGATAGCCCAATACTTTTGAATAGGGGATAGATAGCCCATTGCAACATTCTCCCATCTGAGGCAAAAGTTGAAAACACCAAGTCAAATAGCAAACCCTCAAGGACTATCAACAAACTTCCTGTATGTTTCAAACTCATAATATAAAATCTAGAAGAGTGTTTCCCAGTCAAACCAAGCCTTAGAAGTACTTCATGAATTCACCACTATTTTCAAATAGTACTATTCCTCGATATTTGTTTTCTATATATCCAAACATTGTTTAAATGTTCAATAACATGTTTTTAATAAGTTGAAATCAATCATTACAAGAATTTCCCACCTTGTCATTAACTAATTTAGTATTTTAATAGCTCAAATGCTCTTTTAGAGTCAGTGGAACAGATTATTTTAAAAACTGCAAACTAGCAATGAACAGGACTGAATGATTGATATACAATTTTATATACATATTTTTAAGAACATGGTAAAGGCAAAGAACTGAGATGAAATCAACAATCATATACAACACTGTATGATATAAGCAATATGTGAAGATTGACGGGTAAGAAATCAACCTTTTCCTTCTAAAGCACTCAAAAAAGATACCAACACAAAAAGATACTAATTTAATCAGCAAGAACAAAACCACCAGCTTTAAATGGACTACAAAATAATAGATTATGTAAATTTGGCATTTCCATTCTGCTTTTAAATTACAGAGGTGACAAACGAGTCACAGAAGTAGGCCATGTAATGCGTTTCTCTTTAGAGTGCCACCTAACCCTCTTGTCCTCTATTTTAAATTTGAGTGACTCACGAACTCTTAGAAGCAATCTTCTAAAATAAATGGATTTCGAATAGTAAGTACTCTTGTAAAATTATTCCCAGAATAAATGGTGTGCCAGATATACTCAGCACACTAAAGAAAAAGGTAAATTCATTAGAATAGGATATGCTATAAGATAAAAACTTATCATAAGCCTTAAATCAAAGGCGCTCCCATGAATAAGACATACAGAAGTCTGACACTCTGAGGTTACCCTGAGTATGAACTAGGAAATCTGGAATGGGGTAAACTTGTTTTCTTTTGGAGAGATTTAAAAGAAAATAAACTTCAGGATGAATCGATTGCGCATGGGAAATAAAAAGTTTTCCTTTGCTTCTGTGAATTATTCATCAAAAAACTAATTTAAAAATAATTTAATTTAATAAATATTTTGCTTCTGCAGCAATCCTTTGTAGGTATAGTTTCATTTAAAACTCAAAACAACCCTAAAAAACTACATGTAGTACCACTATTTCCATTTGATAGATGAGAAAACTAGACACGGAAACATTTAAAAGACTTGCCCATCCCAGAAAGTCTGACTTTAGAGTGATTCATATCCACTTCATATCCACTCTTCATAGAACTGTGTACTAGAAAGTCAAGTAGAATTCTAAGTAAATGACTTCACCCAGGCTATGACATTCCTGAAGTCTTAACTTCTTTGTTATATATGGCAATAAGCATGTGTTGGAGACAATACCATAAAACTTCCCCATATATATAAATGACCGAGATATAGATATAGATATAGATGACTGATATATATATATATATATATGACTGAGATATGCATATATATATCTCAGTCATTTAGACTTCTACAGACCAGCATGCAACTCAATTCTGCTCAAAAGGAGAATGAATCCAGAGGCAAAACAGGTAAACCAAGGCAGCGAGTTGTAGGTTCTGAAGTTCTCAGTGTCCAAGTGTTTTAAAGAACAATAGAGATATCTTCCTGTTTATTTTTATTTTCTCTCCTTTCAGAACAATGTTTTGATGAATTATGCATAAATGGAATGCAAACACACAGATCTATTTCCCTTTGAAATACTTAAGGATGTAAAAAAGGAACAGAAAATATTCTTGGCAAAACCTGCACTGAGCTTTCAAAAGCCCACACAGTTGAACTAAAGTTTGTGATGTAGTCCAAAACATAGACATCAGTCGGCTCTCACATTCCTCCCTTCTCTCTCTAATGTCAGAATGCTTTAACAACTTAAAAAGCACAGCTCTGTGCCACTAATTAGGCTATATATTAAATGACATAAGAGTGGACCATCTGAATGTGAACTGACCAGATCCAACAACAGGGAAGGAAACAGTCCCAGGTAAAATAAAATCTAGTGACAGAATAAAATCCTCAAATACAATTAAACAGATGCACCCACAAAACTTACAATTTCCTAAGAACTTCATTCCCCAAATGAATGTGTGCTTGTCTGCCTAAAGACACATATGCACAAAACTGTCCTTTAAAAACCCACAAATCACCGAGACTATAGCATTATGGACACTAAGTTTAAAACTAAGACTTTGCACCATGAATCAGGGACACCTGAAGTATTGCTTCCATTCCCATGGCTTGTGTAGCCTCTGTTTTAGCTCATGGCCAAAGGATACTGTCTTAGCACATCCTTCAGGGCCTCAGAAAGGCTAGCATGGCCACACCCACTTACCAAACGGTAACTTCACTTAATTCCACATTCACTGTCAAGTGGTTCATGAGAATTGTGTTCCTATAGATACTAAGCCTAATAATTAGAGGAAAAAAATAATAATAACGTATTAAAACAGGAAGGTAAAATTCTCCTGGTCCCATTCAATGTTGTTTCCTCTGTCTCATGGGTATCAATGAAAGTATAGCGAAAATAAATATTTTATTACACATTTAACTTAATCTCCCATTTAATTCATAGCTTAAGAAAATAAAAGGGAGGGACGCCTGGGTGGCTCAGTTGGTTAAGCGGCTGCCTTCGGCTCAGGTCATGATCCCAGCGTCCTGGGATCGAGTCCCACATCGGGCTCTTTGCTTGGCAGGGAGCCTGCTTCTCCCTCTGCCTGCCACTCTGTCTGCCTGTGCTCACTCTCTCTCTCTCTAACAAATAAATAAGTAAAATCTTAAAAAAAAAAAGAAAAGAAAAGAAAAGGGAGCAGAGCGAATGTTACCAATGTTAAACTATAAATTAATTGAAGCTGTGGCTCAAGTGTACCCACAAAGAGAAAATGAGGAATATATAGTCTCATGTTTATCGGTCATAAGTGAGTCTGGTATGTAAGCTTTAAAGAGCTTTTTCATACAAAATTTTTCATTGTCCTCTGATGATAATCCCAGACTTATTACAATTACATGGCAAGAAGAAAGAAGGAAAAGGTAGAATTTGAGTGTGCAAACTTTTGGGTTAAAAGCTTTAAGGCCAGGGGTGCCTCGGTGGCTCAGTGCATCGAGCACCTGGCTCTTGATTTCATCTCAGGTCATGATCTCAGGGAGCTGGGACGGAGCCCTGTGTCAGGCTCTGCGCTCAGTGGGGAGTCTGTTTGAGATCCTCCCTCTCCCTCTGCCTCTCCCCTTGCTCACACAGGCGCGCGCGCTTGCGCGCACTCTCTCTCTGAAATAAATAAACCTTACCAAAAAAAAGAAGCTTTAAGGTGAATGGTATAGGCACAAATTCTTGTTTCTTCTAAAGGATTCTTCCTTCGCCAAAGGATAATGACTGTATCAAAATCTTAAAACACAATCGGGTCAAATGCATGATGGAATCTGAGTTCAGTAACAGAAACCACAGAATAGACTATTTGAAACGAGGACTTCAGTGAATAAAATTTCACATCGCGTACTCTTTCTTTCACTTGTCAGGTTTCCTATGAGGCAGGCTTTTCCCTTATACACTCTAATAAAATGCATCCTATGTTAAGATTTAGGGGATTGGTTTGCCGCAGACTTTTATTCTCTCACATATCGCCTACCTTGGAAAATGAGCACAGTAAGGACAATGGAAACATCTTTGAGAAGCATGAGCCTATTAAATAAACCTACAGACTATATCTTCAGCCTCTTATAAGCTAAAAGAATCTCAACTTTTATTTTTTTTCTTTCAAGTCTGCATTTATTCATGGCAATCCTCAAAAGACGTTTTATAAGTCCACAGGGGCACACAAATGTCAAGACTTCCTTTCAAGAGAAAAATAACATTTCTGAGGGTACTGAATTATGCAAAAAATAAGTAATTCAGAGATTTTTTCCCAAATGACACATATAAACAGCAGACAGAAGCAGATTAAATAAGGGACTTCCGGGAGTGAGCCCTTGCTCTGTACAGATTACCATCCTTTGATTGTAGACTCTAACAGTTTGCAGGACTTACCAACTACCATAAGAATATACCAGTACTTTGAAGGAACTCAAGAAGGTATCTACATTTACCTAAATGCATGAGGCCAGCAGTAGTTCCATTAGCAAGACAACCCTTTGGAAAAAAAAAAAAGTTTGCATTATTCCCGAAGTGTTTGCAGGTCTCATTTACACAACTGTCCTTTTACATACAAAGAAATCACTGCTTTTTGAGTATAATGGTATGTAACCTGGCTTCCTTTTGTCTTAGAATAAGAGGGGAAAAATGAATTTTAAATAAAACATCTTGGCCATTGATATTGTCATTTGCAGAATTCTTCTTTTATGTACAAACAAAAAAAAAATCATGGTTGAAGTGCAATTTAATCTAGCCTCTGTCTTGCACTCAAGAAAGAAGGTTTAAAAATTAAATACATTTAGTTTATAAATGAAACTACTTCATCCCTAAATTCCTTCTATTACATAAATGTTTAATACCAATAGAGGAGCAACAATTTTTCTAAGTGAATGTTTTCTCTAACCATCATAAGCACATGGTTACATGAGATTGTCATTTATTTCCTAAACCTATAGTGCATGACCTACAAATCCATTTGGAAAATGTGTAAAGCTAGAGTGCACAATTGTTTAAAACTTTATTTTTGTTTCTCTTAATATTTGGTAAAAGCTTTAAAAATAAATACTAATCATCTCCATTCAAACCTATAAGGTGCTAATGATTCTGTTCAAGAATTCAAGAAAGATGTCTTAATACTTCTGTAAATATTATATTGTATTGGCCCTATACTTTTAGTGTGAATTAGTCTTTAAAAGTCTCCAAGAAACAGTTAAATTATTTTCTAGTTTCTCACATTGAGAATCACTTAATAAGAAACACTGCCCCATTAAAACAGATGCAAATGACAAGCTTATTTATTTTCTATAAGAAGAGATAATTTCTATTCCTCTGTGGAAAATGGCAGAACTTCTGTTTGTTTTGTTTTAATTAAATTTTATCTTAAGGTATTTATAAGTTCAAATGTAGTTGTAAGAAATAATACGGAGAGAGCCTAGGTTTCCTTTCCCTAGTTTCCCAAAGGTAACATCTTACAGAACTAGAACACAATTGTACAATCAGCAAAGGTACAGTTGAGATGCAAGACACCCACCACAAGGGTCCCAACTACCGTCCTATTGTCCTTTTAATGCCACACACTCGTTCCTCCTGCTCCTCCCACCCCCTCCACTCATCTGTCCTCCATCTCGGGAGTTCTGCCATTTCAAGAGTGTCTTATATATGGAATCATTCAGCATGTGACCTTTTTGGGATTGGCTATTTTTCATTCCACATAATTCCTTTGAAATTCATGCAAAATGTTGTGTGTATCAATACTTTGTGCCTTTTTGTTGTTGAGTAGGACATGGAGGTACCAGAGTTGGTTTAATCATTTACCACTGAAGGACCTCAGGGTTACTTCCAGTTCTCCTCTAATGTGAATGAAGCTGCTATAAATATTCATGTCCCAGGCTTTGTGTGACCGCGAGTCTGGGAAAAGTAACCAAGAGTGTGACTACCATGTTGCAGGGGAAGCACATGTTTAGCATTTAAGAAACGGTCACACTCGCCTCCAGAGTGACTGTACCATGCTCTATTCCCACCAGCAATATCTGAGTGACCCAGTCCTTCTCTCCTCACCTACAGAACCACAGCAGACATGGTTACAAGTCCTTACAACCCTCAAACATCATTTAGAAAACTCAAGAGAAGGAACGTCTGTGTGCTCAGCCATACTTTGGCTTCTGTGTTCTTTGTCCCTTCCTTATGTTCCAAAGTTCCTCCTTTTACACTTCCCTTTTTGATAAAGAAAATCCTTAATCCGTTCTTTTAGGGAAGTTTGTCTGGTGACAATTTATCTTTTTTTTTTTTTTTAAATCTGAAAATACATTGATCTTGTCTTCATTTCTGAAAGAAAGATCTCTTCTCTTGTTATAGGTTTCTTTTATACACCCACATATTTCTGTGGCTTGCTCTTGGTGTTCCTAACTAGTCTACATTCTTCTTGTCACCTTTTAAATCTTCCTATGTTTGTATATGTTATATGTAGTATCCTGAGTTTTAACGTACTTAGCAGGAGAAATAAAAGTCTATCTCCTCCAGCTTCTCAGAAACAAAGCCTATGCCAGATTACACATTTATTGACATTCATATTTTATCCATTTTTCTTTAATTCTTTAAAGTTCTTAAAGTCTTGCTAATAACAGGGAAGAACATATTACTATTTAAAGAAAATGATGATACTCTAACAGAGTTTCTCAAACACATGTGTAAACATAATCTCTAGGAACTAAGAATCCCTATGAAATTCTTTAAAATTTTGATAATAGTTAGCTTATCATCTTTAAAATGTTTTTACCAGTTAAAAAGATGAAACCACTTTCTTTTTACTTTAAAACTGTTCATAATAAAGGGCGCTTGGGTGGCTCAGTTGGTTAAGCATCCAACTCTTGATTTCTGCTTGGGTCATGATCTCAGGGTTACAAGATCAAGTCTTGTGTCGGACTCGATGCTTAGTGCGGAGTCTGCTTAAGACTCTCTCTCTTCCTCTCTCTCTGTCTCTCTGCCACCCCCCCCCCCGACAAGAAGAAAATAAAATTTTTAAAATGTTCATAATAAGATTGTGTTCTTAAGCTACTGTTTCTACAAGGGCTTGGGGGAAGGCACCAAAAAATTCTTTCTAAAAGAAGTTGAGACTCCTCAGTGTGAGAAATACTGCCCAAAGCCTTGGGTAACCACTTCCTTTCATTTGCCCAGGACACTGCCAGCATGTACCTTTTGTCCTAGAATAATTATTAATGGAGCCTTCTTTCATTCTCAGAAGCATCCAGTTTTATAGGAGAACTCACAATGATCATATTACCTATGATCATTATGAAAAGAAAAAAGAATAAATAAAAACAAAAGTGAAACCCCCAGCAAGCGAATATGCCATCCCTGCTACTCCACCTTCTCCTCAGTATACCGTGATGTCTAGTCAGTATTCGTTAGTGGACGACACAGGAAGTAGCTCAGAAGCATGGTTTATTTTCTCTTTCTCGGCAGTAATTTCTCATTATACATTTCACACTTACACTGTAAAGCACAGCATCTGTAATGATAAAGGATAACTAAATAGTAGTTACTAGGGTCATAAACATGTGTTCTAATATGGAGGAATACTAATAATATTCTGTCAGAGGCATACCTTAATAAAACTTGCAAATAAATGTGTTAACTGCCTAGTTTTTACACTGAAACTCTGACACAAAAACAGTTTATCAGTTTTTCAATATCTAAATTACTAAACTATGATCTAATTAAAATTCCAGAAATATCAAGTTTGCTTTTTTAATATATCTGCAGGTACACTTGAACTCATATTTCTAAGTACAAAATAAAGCAAAATGTAAGACAACTTGATAGAATTAAAGGAAAAATTCTAAGGTCATAAGTGATAATATATTTATTATCATATAAAGATAGTCTTAATTATTAAAAACACTAATTTTTAATACTCATTCTTAATTAAAAATATATGAGCTATAGAGGCCTGCTGGCACATGTTTTCCTATCATTTGAATTTTTATAACTATCATATATTAATTTTAATCAGAAAAAATATGGCCTAAGTTGTGGGAAAAAATTGAAAGAACACTAAGGAATCACCAACTTTCAAGAATTTAGTTAAAAATATTTAATTATGTTAGAGGTGGTTCAAGGAACATACGGGGTATTCACAACATCACTGTGCAGTTTTTAACGTTTCAAAATTTAGCAGGATAACTACAGATATGATTAAAATAATCTGTAATATTTCTGAAAATAACAGGTGAATTTTCTTAAAGATTTCAAAATCCAGAATTTTTTAGCCATTGGATATGGTTTACCTTGTCAGGTAACATGAGTTTTCACTACGTAATAGGTTTTGAAATCAACATAGCATATATCACTAAAAATACAGCTAATTAAATAATTCGGCTTCTCAGAGTCATTTATTTGTCTTTGATATTTATAACCTCAGCTAGTAAAGTCTAACTGTCTCTGGTCTTCCAAACTCAGATCACGTCATAATCATAAAGCTTAGTTGGAAGAACAGGAGTAATAAACTGATGCCCTTTAATATTTACTACAAAAATGATCTATTTTATGAAATGATGGTCTCCAAGTATGTGTCTATATTTAAAGCATCATAAAATTGAGTATTTCAAGGAATTTATGAACATCCACCTGGATGAATGTTTTTATAAAACAAATATTTCTATGTAAAATGGACATTTTATTTTCTATTTTATAAGTATAATTATTACAAAAAGAATACAAATAGAATAACTTTCCTATAACATTAATTAAATACAACAAAGTTTCCCATTTCCTGGCTGTAATGACTAATTTTGTGCTAACTTGACAGGCCCATGGGGTGCCCAGGCTGTTGGTCAAACATAAGTTTAGGTGTGTATGTGAGGGTGCTTTAGGGTGAGATTAATATTTGGTAGACTGAAGCAGTCAGTTCTCCCCAGTGTGGGTGGGCCCTGTCTAACCAGTTGAACGCCTCGCAGGGGATTTAGAAAGAAAAAGACTGACTCTCCCATGAATAAGGGAATTTCACTTTCTCAATGGCCCTCTAGCAAGGACACTGTTTGAGGGGTTTGCTTTTTGCTTTTTCCTGCCTTTGGACTTGACCTGAAACATTAGTTCTTCCTGGGTCTCAAGGCTGTCAGCCTTCAGACTGTAACTATGCCGTCCCTTTTCCTAATATTCAATCCTTCAGGTGGAGACCAGCACTAAGGCTACAGACTGCAGGTCTTGGGACTTGTCAGCCTTCATAACTATGTGAGCCAATTCCTTATAATAAATCTATCTATGTATCTATCAGTCTATCCTACATGGAAGGATGTCATAGACAGATAAAAAGAAATGAAGGATGGGGCCACCTGAGTGGCTCAGTGGTTAAGCCTCTGCCTTCGGCTCAGGTCATGATCTCAGGGTCCTGGGATCAAGCCCCACATCGGGCTCTCTGCTTAGCGGGGAGCCTGCTTCTCCATCTCTCTCTCTCTGCCTGCCTCTCTGCCTACTTGTGATCTCTGTCAAGTAAATAAATAAAACCTTGAAAAAAAAATGATGGATGGATGGATGGAGGATGGAAGGATCAATCCTACTAGTTCTATTTCTTTGGAGAACTCTAATACACTGGTTAATAAACCTATACTACCCTATACTGGCACTAATGATAATAATATAGCTCATGTGAATACAATGAATTCTGTTCAAACAAAATCTTAGATAAATTCTCAAGTCCCTGTCATTGTAAGTTAATCTAATTATACACTTCATACATTTTGATATATACAACTGCTTTAGAATCTTATCTTCCATGTATAATTCTGAATAATAAATTCAAAATCATGTAGAGATGATTTCAGAGATTTCTGAAACGGAGCATGTTAGATTTGGGATTAGGAAAAGGGAAGACACATCATTTGAAAGGGACTTGAATATTCTGTATCAACAGCTGACAAGAACTCTTCATGAAGAAAAAAGACCAAGTGATTGTGAATATGAAGTCAAAAATTAGTTTTATATCACATACTTGTAGGTATAAGGAAAATAATGAAAGCATACACAGAAACATTGTTTATGAAGTAGGAAACAATTGTACAACTCTTCACAGTTTGCTTTTAACAAACATAGTATGTGGCAAATAATCACTTTACAAGAATATATTTTAAAAGCAATAATACCATGATGAACCCATGAATCTTTGCTGAACACTGTGGCAGGCTTTGATCTCAGAACCCTGTGATCAGGACCGGAGCTGAAATCAAGAGTCAGAGGCTTAACCGACTGACCCGCCCAGGTGCCCCTCAAATTCCACTATTCTTAAGGTAAGTAGAACCCATATATGTAAGGGTCAAAAATTCACTTACGAACTCCAGAAAGTTCTTTGTAATGAACTAAACTAACATTTAACTAAAATTATGTTTTACTTAAAATGCATAAATACTACATACGTACACATTCACACACACACAAACACAAAAATACAAACATATGTATTTGCTCCAGTCAAATATGTATCCCTATTGTCACTCCTTAACTGGCAGACTGAGGCTCCTCATCACAGTGTCCAACGCACGCTGAACCCAACAGTCTGGATTTCACTAAAGACGATCCTGGACTACTGGAGTCATAACTATGGTCACCAAGTCCAAAGGCTCTTGTCTTCTCATGCTCTGCCATCTTTTCACAGCACATGTATTTCTTTACCAATGTAAGGGCCTATTTAGCCAAAACGGCTCCATTTTGGTTGAATAGCCATTGTGGTGTTTATGCAGTAAAACTTAAAACTGTCCCTGCCCCCCTTCCACAAGGCACTGCGGCTCCCCGCAGGGGACTTACTTAAAAACAAGTCCTGGAAACCAGTCCCAGGTAACAAAGCCCAGACACAAGGGTAGGTCAGGCCAGGTGGAGGGATCCAATCAGTGGGGCTCGAAGACTGTCTGTGTAGCTACCGAGGTGTGTGGACCCGCCCTTGGGGCGCCAATTCTGACCAAGGTGATAGGGTAGTTCAAATGCCTACTACGGGGTCAATTGTAACTCAGTTGGTCACTTATGTGTGACCTGGCCTGACTGTGCAAAACGTTTTCTCTGTGTCATTGGCCACCTGTGC